>JAQQSZ010017877.1:0-10700 GCA_028646595.1 Phalanger gymnotis | reverse complement strand
TGAGGTGGGCTTTCTGGGCCTGGAGTCTTTTTGTCAAGATGTTAGAATGGGGAGGCTGGTTCACGGTTCTGCTGCGGTGGGGCCTAAATAAATTTCTTGTTGTTTTCTCCTTAGAGAATCTCTCATACCTTGCAATTTCGAACCATTCAAACATATACATGATTATATTTGAGATTATAAATTCGGCCTTCCTACTACAGTGTCTGAGGCTGGATTTGAACTCATGTCTTCCTGACTCTAGGCCCAGTGCTCTATTCACTGCAGAGCCACCTTTTAGTTCAGTGCCTTTCTTTTAAGATTGCCTCCAAGCTACCCTGGTGTATGTGTGTGTGTGTGTGTGTACACACGTATATACATATATGTACATATACATATACATATATTTTAGTTTGCACATAGTAATTTACATGTTGTCTCCTCCATTAGACTGTGAGCTCCTTGAGGGCAGGGACTATCTTTTGCCTTTCT
The DNA here is from genome assembly GCA_028646595.1 of Phalanger gymnotis. Lineage (NCBI taxonomy): Eukaryota > Metazoa > Chordata > Mammalia > Diprotodontia > Phalangeridae > Phalanger > Phalanger gymnotis. The sequence continues at coordinate 10,232 of JAQQSZ010017877.1, read as the reverse complement.
TTGCATCCCTAATGTTAGCACAGTGCCTGCAACATAGTAGGCATTTAATAAAACAACCTTAGGGGATAGATCCTAATAATATCCCCATTTTACAAATGAGGAAACTGATGTAGACAGGCATGTCTACACCAAGACAGACTTGACCAGGGTCACAATAATTGATTGAAGCTGGATTTGAACTCAGGTCATCCTGACTTCAGGTCTAACACTCAATCTACTGCACCACCTTGAGAACCTGGATGGTATTCCTCTCCCACAAATTAGCACCTCCACTAAGTCTTAGGGATTTGAACCCCTCTTGTTCTTTCCCTCTCTCCATCTTCCTTTTTCTCTCTGGAACACTGAGCTGGGTTATACAAATTACCCCAGGACTTTTTTTGGAGGGGGGAAGAGAGGGCAATTGGGGTTAAGTGACTCGCCCCAGGTCACACTGCTAGTAAGTGTCGAATGTTTGGCGTTGGATTTGAACTCAGGTCCTCCTGATGCCAGGCCTGGTGCTCTACTCACTGTGCCACCTAGCTGCCCCCCCCCAGGACTTCTTGAAAGATCTCCAAAAGGGAGAGAAAGAGGCAGAACCAGCTCCTCTTGGCTCTGATGACTGTGCAGAGGGCGAGGAAATTTTTAGTAGTGCTCATATTATCATAATATACTTAGCACATAGTAGGCACTTAATAAATATTTTGGTTGATTATAATGATATAGGAATAGCATAAAAGTATAACTCTTCCCCACTAAAGCTCTAATATTACATAGGAGGAAGCCTGGTAGGGAAAGAGGACTGGATTTGGAATAAGAAGTCTTGGATTTGAGTCTCTGCTACTTACTTACTATCTGTATAATCTTGGGTAGATCGACTCCCATATCATCTATAAACTAGAATGACTATATCAGAGGTATCTAACTCCTAATCCTTGAGCAAGCAGCAATGCAGTTCCTGAATGTAGCCAGAACCAGACTCAAATGTAATTGAGAAATGTGTAATACAATATATAAAAATACAACGTAACATAGATAATGTCACTTTGTGGTTTTCTAAGTCAATAGGTGGCCACAAGGATCCGTTTCCATTTGAGTTCGAAATCAATGATCTTTGAATCATAAATCATGAACTTAGAGTAGCTCATCTTGTTATTCTTTTCTCCTGGAAATAATTTCGAATGATTCCGATTTAGGCAGTACAACAGGGATACCAGAAGTCAACTTATCCAACCCTTTCTTTTGGCAAATGAGAAGTGAAGTGATTTGCCAAAGAGTAGTAAATGGCATGGCCAGTAGCTACAATCTTATGCTCCTAGAAACTTATCTTCTCATACTTGGGAGACAAGCTGTGATGAAGTGAAAAGAATAATGAATTTGGAGTCAGGAGATCTGGCCTTGAACCTTAATTCTTAAACTATTTTCATTGGAGGGAAAAGTGGGCCCCTGACTTCATTTCCATAAACCTCAATTACCTCAACTGAGTAATGAGGAAAAGAGGAAATATGCTCCCTACCTCACAGAGCTGTGGTAAGGAAGGCCTGGGTCTCCTAGTCTTAAAATAGCCTCTTCATTGGTCTTCCTACCTCCAATCTATCCTCTTTGCAGGTGCCAAAGTGACATCCTAAAGCCCAGATCTAACCATATTCCCTTCCTGCTCTAGAAGCTTCCATGGCTCCCTCTTGTCTCTAGGATAAAGCCCCACTCCTCTATTCAGTATTTAAAACCCTTCACAATCTGGTCCAGGTCTCTGTTTCCAGGCTGATTAAACACGACTGTCCCTCAGCCATTTCTCAGGGCCAACCCCACCACTCGCTGGGCCCCCTACACCACAACCTACGTCAGGTCTGTGTGCACAGGCTTTCCCCATTCCTTGAATGTGTTCCACCTCACTTTGAGCAGGCAGAATCAAGGCTCAACTCTTACAGGAAATTCTTTCTGATTCTTCCCTTATTTCACTTTGTATTTGTTTCCCACCTATTTATCTATATTCGTGTTTTTCCTCTAAATATGATACAATCTCTTTGAGAGCAGGGGTTGTTTCACTTGAGTCTTTGCATTCCCAGCTGCCCAGCCCAGTGCCTGGCACAGGGATGACACAGCTAGTAAGCATCTGAGGCAGGATTTGAACTGCAAAGATGAATTTTCCTGATTCCAGGCCCAGCCCTCTATGCACTGTGGCGCCATCTGGCTGCATGATCAAAAAGTGAGCTCTTTTCCTCATTTTCCTTTTTCCCTACCCTGACCACTAGTGAAAAGTTTTGCTCTTAGCTGGTCCCCAGTGATTGGATCTGGGTAAAGAAAAGGCCATACCCCAAAGCCCCAGGAAAATGGTTTTGTTTTGTTTTTTTTTAATTGAAGACTGAATGATAGCAAATACCTGATTTTACTCAATCTGATGACTATTGGGTTCTGGATCTTCAGAATTATAGACTCCAAAGTTGGAAGAGACTTTAAAGACCATCTTGTCTAGCCTTCCCATTTTACAGATGTGGAAACTGAGAGGGGAATAACAGAGATAGAAAAGAGCTTAATTGTTCCTGCAAACTTCTATAAAGTTCCAGAGCTCTCTCTACCACTCCAGCCTCCAACGGATTCAAATTACACAGTAGAAAACAAGTCTAAAAAATCAAGGCTCCGTGTTGTTTCATTGCTAAATATGAGATACATTCCTTATAGCTGAATCACTTACTGAGCTGTCCAAGGGGAAAGAAATCAGAGTTTTGATAGATTCCATGAAAGGGCATCTATTCAAGTGACAATATTTGTTAAGTGCTGGGGTGCTTAATAAATAGCTGTTCCCTCCCTCTACCCTCCTATCCAGAATCACTGAGTCAATGAAGAGAGCCCCCATGCAATGTTCTTTTAAAGGAACAGTCTCAGGGTATTTTCAAGAATGGTGCATCCAACCACTCTAGGTCTTAACAGCTTTCCCAAGCAGAGGTCCTGCATAAGCCTGTTTTAATGATAAAGAAGACTCTTTTGTAATTAGCTGCTCCATTGGCACAAAGACATGAATGCTGTCAAGTGCTTTCACACAGCTTGTTCACTCAGGAAGGTTAAGCATCTCATGCCCCTCCCTCCATTTGGTTACAGACAATGGATTCCTGAAAATCCATGTCTGGGCCCAGTGCTTTCAGAGGTACTACTGGGGTTGAAAAGACTGGTTTGATCTGTGGGAAAGCGAAATAGAAATCAAATTGTCATCAATTGAATTTTATTTTAAATGTAGTAGGGAACTGGGTATTGTCAAAGTGCTCTGCAATTAATTTGAACTGCCAATAGCCCCGGGCTGAAGGGGTTTGTGCCCCAGGTCTATAACATGGAGGTTGGGTAAGGATACCTCCTCTTGGCAACCACTATTCCCACACCTTGTTTTATGATCATTTACTAGCCCCATCACCCTGGGGATGTCACCCATAGAGTCGTCTCCTCAACAACCTCAAAGGCAAGGCCAGACCCTCAAGGGCCGGGATGACTCCTCTTCCTGTGCTTCTAAACTATATTCCCACACCACTGTTTTCTCCACCAAAGCCAACAGTGTACCCATCACCCCTGACAGCGAATTTCTCCTCCAAAGGATCATAGCTCTCAAAGTAGAAAGGACTTCATTGGCCATGGAATCTAACCTCCTCATTTTACAGATGAGAAAAATTGAGGTATGGCCATGTTACATGATTTGTTCCAGATCACACAGGTCATGAACAGCAGAGGCAGAATTTGAACCCAAGTCCTCTGCCTCCAGAGCATCCAAAGCTTTTTCCATAGCACAGTGCTGCCTCCCCATTCAATGCTGGGTCTGCAGTACATCTTTTGTAAAGAACCCTTCTGCCAAGTGAACCCTTTAATTTCTCTCCTGTGTGTAGCAAGCGGCTAATTAACAGCCTGTTCCACAGCCTTGTCAAAAACAGTGTGTCCGTCAAGGACATGTACATGTTGATCATAGATAAATAGACAGATAGATACATACATAAATAGGTAGATAGATAGGTAGGTAGAGATAGGCAAATAGTTCAGACAGATAAATGATAGCTAGATGGACAAGTACATAGATACAGACAGGCAAATAGACAGACAGACAGATAAATGATAGACAAGCAGACGGGTATAGATAGATACATAGATAAGCAGAAAGATCCATAAATGATAGATAGATATAGATATGCAAGTAGATAGATACATACATGTACACATACGTATAGATACAAACACACAGAGACAGGCAAATAGACAGTCAGACAGAGAGACAGACAGACATAGAAAGACAGAGACAGACAGAAAGACAGACAGATAATAGATAGGTAGAGATAGGCAAATAGACAGTCAGATAGATGATAGATAGATACAGACCGATAGGCAAATAGACAGACAGACACACAAAGATAGACAGGCAAATAGACGGTCAGACAGACAGACAAATATAGCTAGATAAGCAAAAAGATACATAAATGATAGGTAGTTAAATAGATAGAGTAGGAATTAAATGCTTACTATATGTCCCACTGTGCTAAGTGCTAAGGTTACAGATAAAAGGCCAGTCCCTGCCTTGAAAGAGCTTACATTCTAATGACCAAAGAAAACACCCAAAGGGAAGCTAAAAAGATGGAACTCACCCAGGGGCAAGATGCTGGTGTGGAGGAAAGGAGTCCAGAGAATGCTGGAAATAGGGAGTAAAGTAGGCATGGCCAGGGGCCCCAGCTAGTGGCTCTCCAATGAGGAAATCAGGGCCTCAGAACAGGGGCATCCTTAGGGGGGAAGCTGCAAGGAAAAATCTATGTGTGTACCAATGCTGTCATTTTGCTCTTTATCTAGCTCCACCAAAATATGGGAGAAAAGATATTCAGTGTGACTCAGCATAACAAATAAGCAAAACACACCTTCTGGAGACTCAATAAACGTGTCTCACACATCTACATTACTGCTTTTCAAATCTATGGTGCTGCTGTTGTGATTAATAAAACACAAATTCATTTAAAAATATTACTGTATTCCTCGTGGATGTTTTTGTCATGAAGTGGTTTCTCAATCAATGGATATTAATAGTACAATTTTTATTATGTGGTTGGGGAGATGTCAGAGAAAGTTATTTATGTTAACAAAAAGGGGGTCCTCATACTTGAAAAGGCAGAGAACTGCTAATCTAATCATAGGATCCTAGATTTCAAGTTGGAAAAGGCTCCAGAAGACTTCTCTCCTAATTTTACAGAATTGTTGTGAATAATGTTAGATTTGGAGTTACGGAGACCTGGGCTCCCATCTTTCCTTCAATACTTACTAGCTGCACAACCTTGGGCACACGTTGGGCAAGGAACTTAAATTTCCTGGGCCTCAGTTTCCTCAACTATAAAACCTCCAGATCTATGATCCTATGAAGGGGCCTGTGATTGTATAAAGTGAAACCTACGGAAGTTAGGTGACTTGTCCAAGGTCATATCCACAGCAAGGAAATGTCAGAGCAGAGTCTAGAAGCTGAGACAGCTCTATTTCTACATACAACTGTAGTCTAAAATTTATATAGAGAAATAAAACATTCCCTTGTGTGTAGTCTACGTATTCTTAAGTGTATTCAATAGATCAATGATTCCATTTATTTCCGTTTTCCTGAGTTTTTATGGCCAAAAGTAAATCAGTCATCTAGTGCACAGCCTTCTGGCCATGGGTCTTTCCCAAATTAGCTGGGCTGGTCATTGGACAATAGAACCTATGATCAATCCCTGGGACCTTCCTGAAAAACTTTCCAATATGGTAGGACCTGGCAGATCTTGTCCTCTGTTGCCATAACTTCACAGGCTCTAGCGTGTCCTCCTCTACAATGAGGCATCAAAGGAGGAATGATAAACATACTATACCAGCTGGCCTGCCAGAAGTCCTGTGTTAGGCATAGTAGAAGAGAATAGGAAATAGTCCCTGCCCTCCAGAGGCTCACAGATTATCTGGAGAGACAAGACTTACCTGTATCTAGGTGGCCAAGTATGGTAAACAGTACAAATATTATTATACTGATTTTACAAATGGGGAAACTGAGGCACAAGTTGGTTGAGTAGCTTGCCCAAGGCCACATAGTTCATAAGAATCAGAATCAGAACTTGAACTCAGGTCTTCTGGCCAAGACCACGGCTCTTGCTGCTATACAAGCCTTCTTGTGTAGAGGGAATTGAGAACAAGACAGGAGAGTATGTGATGACAGATTAGCTTAGTGGTTTGGGCTCCTGCTGTAGAACATCAGAGAAGAGGGAAATCAGTGTGACCTGGAGTATTCAGGGAAGACTTCATGGAGGAGGTAGAATTAGAGCTGAGTCTTAAAGGATAGGTTGGGTTTTTATGGATAGAAGGGACAGTGAAGGATGTGCTTCAGTTTTCTTGTGTGTAAAATGAGGGAGTTGGACCAGATGATCTCTGAGGTCCCTTCCAGCCTGAAATCTATGAACTTATGTGAGCCCTGTTCAACTCACTCTCCAGACATCTCCACATGCTTACCCTCAGCCATGTCCCTGTGGGGGCACACTCTGCTTCCCATTCCTTTTCAGTATTCCTTTGCATGTTGTCTTCCCTTATTAGTATGGAAGCTTCTTGAGAGTAGTCGGCTTTGTTTGTATTTGCATTCTCAGGGTTTAGTATAGTGCCTAGCATATAGCAAGTGCTGAATAAATGCTCTGTCTGTCATGCATCTGCCATTCATCCCCAGAGAGGGTAATAGTGATTCTCTTAGGGGCAAACTAGGGGCTATGAGGAAGAAGCTGTTTGCCCCAACCAGCTGCTCCCTTTCATCTGCTCCTCATTAGCTGTTGTCTCGTTTGCTGAGATCATAATTAATCCCTCCCCATCAAAAGACTATCCCTGGCTATGTTAGTAGGACTGAATATTTCCATTATGTATGCATTTTTGTGCTAGAGGTGATGGGAAACATAATGAGACATGCTCATGAGTAGTGAGGGGTTAGGAACAGTCAGAAAAGATCCCTCTCTTCACTGTCCTGCCACACCTGCCAGGGTTCTGTGAAGAGCCTTCAGACAGGAAGGCTGCCTATCCTTCTAAGGATTAATATTCAGGACTTGGTTAAAAAGTTCTCATGTTATGTGTCCCCTAAGACTTAAGAGAAGCCTTAGCCACATACTACTAGGGACAAAATCCAGTTTTGTGTCTATAGCAGTTGTGTGACTTGCTGGCCTAGGACTACTCCCATGGAGCTGGATATGAGTTCTGACTCTTTGCTACAAGATACACACTTTTCAGGAATAACACAGGGAACTCCTGATTGGTCCCCTATGACTAGGGCTGCTAAATATGAGTGGTAATTGAGCAGTGGGAGCTGCCTCTTGGTGGCAGGAATCCCCCTGCTCTGTGCTCTATCATGGCTATGAAAATGACTGCCTTCTTTTGGACCCTTCTCCCTTTGTAGGGCTTTCTCTTCCTTGACTTCAGAGGAGTTGGAAAGGAGAGAAATTGTTCTCTTTCTTCTGCTCCTCAGCAACAGAGGCAAGTATAAGCACTTGGCCATAAGTGCATAGAGCTCATGTCCATGAGATACCAAAGCCCAGGAATTGAAATACTTCCTGGATCATCCCCTGCTCTATGTGATTCATATACACTGGACCATACTGGGACTGTAAAGAAGGAGGGGAGGAGGTCTATCATAAATTTTGGGGTGAAGCTTCCTGTCAGATCTAGTTACTGTGATTTATTTAGTAACAAAAGTCAACCAGGTGGTGTGGAAGGTGGTAATGTTCAAGATTCAGGAGATACTTGGCACACTCAAGCTCCCTTCCACTTATTGTCAGCTTTGGGGAGGAACTATGTGTCCTATGGTTTCATTCTAATTTGGGATAAGTTAAAACATTGCTCTATTTAAGAGTTTATATTTCCTCCTTTGCTACTTGCAGGAGAGAATATTGGGAGCCTAAGTAAACTTGAGTTAATATGGGGAGAGTGCCTAAAAACAAACAAAATTCAATTGGGCTGATTTTTCATTGGTAGGGAACCCACGATTAAAAGAAAGAAGCAATGAGTTCCATTCAGAGAGTGAAGCCTCCCAAATAGACAAAGAGATAGGAGTGGATACTATAGATAAAGAAATAAACAAATAGTTCTCCAAAGGAAAATTGGAAACTATTAATGATCACATGAAAGAATGCTCCAAAGCATTAATAATAAGAGAAGTGCAAATCAAAACAACCCTGTGGTTGTTACTCACATCCTGCTAATTGGTAAAGATGATGAAAGATGACAATAGCGACCCTTGGAGGGTTTGTGGGAAGATGGACATACTAGTTCATTACCGATTGAGTTGTGAATCAACCATTTCGAAAAGCATTTACAGATTGTGCAAACCAAGTGACTAAAATATCCAGATCCTTTGATCCAAAGATCCAATGGTAGGAAGTCAAGGAAGTCATTGGCAAGAAGAAAAAAACTTCATGTACACCAAAATATTTATGATAACTTTTTTGGTGATGGCAAAGAATTGGAAATAAAGCAGATGGCCATCAATTGGGGAATAGCTAAACAAAGTGTGGCATATGAATGTCATGAAATATTATTGTGCTGTAAGAAGTGATGGCTATAATGAATACAGAGAACCATGGAAAGATCTCCATGAACTGTTGCAGAGCCAAGAAAACAACATGCATAATGACTACAACAATATAAGAATAAAGAAAAACCACACACAAAAAAATCAAAAGTGAATGTTGCAAAATTATAAAAAACAAATAAGGCTCAAAAGAAGAAATAAGAGAAGACACTCTACCCCCACTCCTTTGCAGAGTTGAGAGGCCACAAGTGGACATCTCACAAATTTTCAGACCTTTCAGTGTATTGATCGGTTATGGTGATTTTTCCTCTTTTTCTTTTTTGTCTTTAAAAAATACTATTTGTCATATGCAGTGGCTGTCTAGGAGTAGAGAAAAAGGGATATGACACAATGTCATAAAAATACATCAATAAAAAATCATTCTTTTAAGTGCTTCAGCCTGATCTCATGTGCAAATTGGATCTTAATGTCTATCATCTGGCCCTATCCAAGATAACACATTTTGAAAGAGAATGTAAATCTCTTAAAGGACAAGGAATAGTTTGATTTTGTGTGTGTGTGTGTTTTTTTTTTACCTCTAGCACCTAGCTCAAGGACTAAGCATGGGTTAGGCACTTAATAAAGGTTCATTTAATTGCACTGAATTGGCTGGGCTGTCCATCCAAAGGCATGTTACAATCTGAGCCATACACATTTGTCATCTGCTTATTTACCAGTATAAATAGTTAAACATATGTCCTTTGCTTTATTATGGATTTCACTAAGGAGTTCCTGTTAAGTTTTAGGGTTCTGTGCAATTAAGATGAACTCATCTGTCAACAAGAACATTGGGAGAACGCTTTTCCCCACCACTAGAGAATCTTTCTTTTACTCTGGCTTCACACGACATCTTCCATGACACTGGATAGATGGCAACCATCTTTCTCCCTGTTTGGTGCCCTGTTTGATGTCCATATTTAGCAGATGGTTAGACAAAGCGATCCCTGTAGCCACATCTGTCAGAGAGCTTGGTGTGATTTTGATGTACTATGTGGGAGATGTCTTGTCCAAGAAGAGCCTTCGACACTACACCTGGCTCAACCAAGTCAAATGCTTCCTTAAAATCAATAAAAAGTAAATACAGCAGGATCTTATTTTTGTCATTTTGTGACTGTAAAGATATGGTCTGCTGTAGAAAAGCATCCATAAAAGCCTGCCTATTCCCCTCTCATCTTTTCATGGAGGACACCCCATGCATGCATATACCATTCTCATAAAGATTTTTATAGGGATGAAAAAATAGGAATATGGGACAGTAAGCTGTTAAATATCTTCAGTTTACATTAACAGAAAAAAGCCCTAATCTTTTCTATTCTACTGGAATCTCTTCCACTTCAAGATATCTTCAGAATCAGTCCCTGAATGCCTTTAAAATTTTGTTTTCACCAGCATGGATTTCTTCATATGTATTTGGTCAGGTCTGGCTATACTTCCTGTATTTATCACCATGTGTCATCATTACTTCTGGGGCTCTCAAAGATGGTGTAGGCAAGGGGGAGTAACTCACTACTCCATCTTAGAATTGTCATAGAGATGGGGAAGAAAGGGGTAAAGAGTTTGAATCTGGGTCTGCAGAGGTAGTCAGTCCAAGATTTATGTGATGCTCCAAAGAATAAAATTCTGAAGATGAAAGAAAGAAAGAAAAAGAAAGAAAGAAAGAAAGAAAGAAAGAAAGAAAGAAAGAAAG
>JAQQSZ010017876.1:0-10700 GCA_028646595.1 Phalanger gymnotis | reverse complement strand
TTTGATTATGAAGAACAACAACCAACTTTCTTCACTGGACATAATTTCATAAAGCCTTCTGGGCCTCTCCAAATTCCTGATATGTATTGATTTTATTAGTTTGTGAGCTCTTGAGACCCACTTCTGTCTTTTAACTTTTGTTGTATCCCAAGACTTAGTGCAGTGCCTGGAACATCGTAGGTTAGTGAAAGTATATTGACTGACTGACTTCAATGTAATAATATCAAATCACATTAATTTCTGACAATTTGATTAGTCATTTCCTAACTGATGGAAAGCCACTTTCTTTCTCATGTTTTACTGCTACAAGGAGGGCTACTCTATTTATGTAAGACATTTCCTTTTGGCCATTAATTAGAACACTCAGTCAAAAAACTTAATTACTTTTTCTGTATAAGTACATGTTTTTTTTTTTAGAAAAATTGAATCAATTCAGAGTTCCATCAGCCATATTCTTGTGTACCTCTTTCCAAATCTCTCCCAACTTTTAATATTTGCATTTCTTCTTTTCGTCTTTATCAATTTGTTGCATGTGAAGTAAAACTATAGGTTTTATAAAAATTTATTTCTCTCATCCTTAGTAATTTGGAACACTTTTAAAGATAGTTGTTTATAATTTCTCATTTCTTCTGAAAACCATCTATGTTTTCTTTTTTAACTGAGAAAAATTCTGGGTATTAATGTCAGTTACCTGTACATCTTAGATATCATCTTTTATCAGAAATCTTTCAGTTTTCTTTTTTAAAAGAAATTAATTTTGATCTTGCAAAACCTTTTAAATTTTATGCAACTGAAAATTTCTATTGGATCATTTGTCTTTAATCTCTTATTTCATCATTTTTTTTCACTAAAATTGGATGTAAAAGGTACTTTCTTCCATTTTCCTCTATTTTGTTGTGTGATAACTTAGTTTTAGGAGATCAATCTAAAAAAAGATGTTATCTTCTGAAAGCATCTTTATCATCAACTTAAACTTTCTGATGTTTCTAATTAAGATATGAGTTTAGAACCTCACATTTCAAAATGTCTGTCTTATGAAGGAATTTATGATTGATTTTTTTCCTTCATAGTATCCTTCAGTTTCAAAACTTTTCCCAACAACAATTTATTGAAATTCAATTTTAAATAATTTGTAAATTGCTGAATGATTTTGTATGAAATTACTCATCATTAAGTTGATTTTATGGGTCTTCTAAGTCAAAGAAGATGTAAAAGAAGTTTGCAGAGGACCATTGCAGTTTCTATGCCATCTATGTATTCAAGAGAGACTTGTAGGTTTAATTAAAACAATAATCAATAAGAGAAGGTAAGGTCATATAACCAACGAGCCATGAAGGCACTGTGGAAAAATAAAGATCTTCATTGTTTAAGAGTTAGTAATGTATTCTGAGTGTCAGATTTTTTTTTTCATTATAATAAGGTAAAGCTCAAGTTGCTACTATGAGTGATATTCCCCCACAAAGTCAACAAAACAATGGGTCACAAATGGATTAAAAAAGAAAGTTGAACAGATGTCAAGAAACATTTGATCATACAGAGACCCATAAACAAGTAGAATGACCTACCAGGCAAAACTATAGAGTGAGAACCATTAGAGCCATTCAAGAAATAATTAAAAACCACCACTAGGGATGAAATAAGGTTTTATAAAAGGAATGAGCCTGATAGGGTGAGTGGTCTTTAGTTATTGGATCATTATTTTCCATATTTTATGTTCCTTTTTCCCTTGGTTTTATTCAGAAGTGTCTTTCTCCCCATCTGCTATACACTATTTAGGGAGGCTATATAATGAATTAGAGGCTTCAGTTAGAAAAAAAAAAACAGAGCATCTTCCTGATTAAGAGTGGAGATAATTTCCAAATTTGTCTAATTTGTACACAGTATTATAAACTCACTTTTATTAAAATTGAGGAGGAACAAACTTTTTAACACTTTAAAAATTTTTTTCTTCATACTTAAAAAAGAGAAAAAAATAATCATAGCTAAGAAATTCCTTGAAAAAAATTCATTTTCTTTAGAACATCTGACACTGACTACCTGCATGCAAGTTCCTTAGCCTTCTTGGGACTCTGTTTCCTCATCTGTAAAGTGAAGTAGTTCAATAGATTGGCCTTTGATATCCCCTCCAGCTCTAAAGCAATTCTATTATCCTATAATTGTACAACACTTGGATCAAAGATAAAAAATTCATAAGCCTAGAAAAGATTTTATTTTGCTTATCATGACCTTCTTTCGAATTTGTGTATATGAGTGAAGGAAGCTAAATATGAACATTTCTATAAACAACATGGATATAATAACTTAATAAAGGCTGTAAAGAATACCTAGTCACATAAACTTCTACTTACAACAATGGTTGAGCTGTGTAATAAATATATAGATGAAATGGTACTTTTTTAGAAATAAATGAGGCTTAGTAATAGTCAATTAAATTGGTTAGTCTGAGTTCTAGTTCCACTATTATTTTGTATTGTTTATTTCAAGTTGTTATGAAGTTTTGATGTGAAGTTATTGATATCTAACTGACATTAATACAATAAGTCAAAAGGGGAAAAAAGTCAATGTGAAATCAGCAATTTCTTTGTCAAGCATGGAGTAAATGGTAATTGATGGACTGTCCATATGACCCACTGGTATCCACCCAATATCAACATAGCTAGAAGAAAACTGAGCATTTTAGATGGCCAATCTGTGGAAGATATACCAGAAAACATGGTCAAGACCCATACAGAATAGGCAGGGAAACATAGATTGGGATCTGAATAGTTGGCATGAGTACCCACATAAATTAGATAATAAAACCATTAGAATACCAAAGTAGGGTGGGCATAATGTTTATTTTTGTGGAAGTCACAAAAAATTTCCATGAAAATCTAGATTATTTCCCTTTAAAATGTCAAATATAGTTTGATAAATGAATAGATCAATAGCAATTTAGACTTTTGATTTGATAACTAGTGATTAATATTGCCAGGAATATTACTATTCATAGAGAGAACAAAGCTTCCTTAAATTACTGTATTCAAAACAATGAAAAATCCATTTTTCTACATAAAGCTTCAAATGAAATGCTGTTTACATATGTGTTGGTAAGCAAAATGGGCTCCTTAGCACTTAGTGCCCTTGAAAAGTTTGGCTTTTGTTTGCTTTGAGTAATTCAGTGTATTTCATTGAGCCTTACTAGGTGCTAAGCCCCAGGCCCAAACCTCTATTAGGTGTGGAACCTATGTGGGTGTGGATTGGTGACTGGGGTGGGGCCCAAGGTGGGGCTGGCAAAGGGGAGGTGCTAACTCCAGAGCTGTGCCCTTTTAGGTGTTAACCTAACCTCCCAGGGTGGATGTGGATGTGAACCTCTCAGGGTCCTAAGGGGAGGGGCTAACTCAAGAACCAATCATAGCAGCCTAAATTCTGGTCATTCAGATGACATTTGATGACATCTGAAGCCCTATAAGAAGAGAGGACAGAGCCATTTGTGCAGGGCTCTCAAGTTGGTGTTGATGACGAGACTCCAGGCAGCTGTAGCTAAGGATCCCTCCAGCTTGTAAACCCCGATGCAGAGACTTTGTTGAATTCTGGTAACTATGTATTGGAATTTGAATCAGACAAGGTCTGTCTGTTGATGTTTGTAATTTGTTTGTAATTTGCTCTGAAGTTCAGTGTGCTGGCTTTTCCCCCTGAACTAAGTGAATGATTTTGTATGCTGAAGTAAAGTAAGCTTGTCAACCCTTTCACCTTGTTTTCCTTAGTTAAGCAGATCAAAAGACCTGTGCTGGTGGCAGCTTTCTGGGTGTTGGCTTCGGGTGGATCTTTCACCCCCACAGAAGCTGCTAGCTGGATTGTTGAAACAACAAATTGAGGATTATTTAAAATAATGGAAAATGAGGATCAAAGTTTGTTACTAAGCGATTAAGGATATTTTTCATAATTTTATACTGACATGCCAGCATCATTGTTATCATCATCATCATCACAGATAACATAATATGTAATATTAGAAAAAGTATGACAAATACATTTCATTCAAAACTCTCTTTGTAAATATAAAATGATTAGACAAGAATGATGTTTTTTTCCTAAGTCCTATACTTAACCTAACACTAGGCTAATTCTCTACAATTTCTAGAGAAACTCAAAGAACCTGGACCATTGAACCATTTTTTTTGTCATGTAAAAAGATATCCTCATAATAATGTTGTTTTGCCCTTTGATACACATCAAGGCCGAAATGCAAGCAGCTGCCAAAGTTTTTATTAATGTTTTGGACTCAGTAGCCCTGTGAAGGCACAGACATATTTTCAATAACTTCCCAACTCCTTTTCACTCATGTGAATGCTTTAAAAAAAATTCACCACTAATATATGTGATAGGAATTGAGAAAAAAATAAATTAATGTTATAAATGAAGCTGGGATTAACCAATTATCAGACATATTGTGACAGGCAAAAGTTAGCTTTTGCAAAAATCATTTATTTTGATATAATTTGGTATAGTAGCTGTTTTCAATATAACAGATACATAGAAGTGACTCATATATGATCTATTAAATTAAGTATTATTTATGGAAGTTATCCAGAAGCCTAAATAGTAGTGCATTTTATACAATTATGAAAACTATCAGGATGATTTTTTTTTAAATCCGGGAAAGGAAGTACAGTTTTAATTTGGGATGCATAATGAGAGATATTTTCAGGCACAAACTCTTCACCTTTTTTTTCATGTGCTACTTAATATCCTGTATTTGAATTTATTAATAAACTAAGGAACACTGACAAAAATAACAGTTATTGTTTGACTATAGTAATGGGGAAGTGCTCATGGTAAGTTTAGTATTATTACATGTTGACTTATTAGACTGATAACATTTTTATTCATCCTTTTTCATTGATGAAAGGTTTGAAAGTTATAATTATTCAAAATACATATATATATCTCGATATTTCATTTTAAGGTATGAATTTGGGACAGCTAGATGGTGCAGTGCATAGACCAGATTTGTGGTCAGGAAGATTTGAGTTTGAATCTGACCTCATATTACTTCCTTCCTAGCTGTGTTGCCCTGATCATGTCACTTATCCTCAGTTTTCTCACCTTTAAAATGGGGATAATATTAACATCTGCCTTACAGGGTTGTGAGGATCAAATGATTTACTATTTGAAAAAGGCTTAGCTCAGTACCATGGCAGATAATTGGTACTATAGAAAGGTTAGCTATAATGATGATGATGACAATGATGATACTGGCATATCAGTTTAAAATTATGAAAATATCTTTAATTACTTAGTAACGATCTTTGATTCCCATTTTCCATTATTCAAATAGTCTTCAATTTGATAAATAAATAGCACTTAATTTGAAGCTTTATATAGAAAAATGGATTTTCCAGTGTTTTGAATCCTATACTTTAAGGAAGCTTTGTTCTCTCTATGAATATTAATATTCCTGACAATCTTAGTTAAGATTGCATTTGTATGAATATAGCAAAATTGAATATGACTCAAAGATGTGGTCATTCCAATTCTAGTTCATTGCGATTGAATGAGAAATCCTGACAAACAACACTCCCTCCCTCCCCCTATATCCCTACCGCCTGCAAAGCTATGGATAGGAGTCATAAAGAGTCAAGACAGAAGGTCCAGTTCTTTTGCATTTGAATAGATACTGTCTAAAAGTGAAATTGAATGTGAAAAGTCCCCATTTCCCATTGTTCAATTTTTCTTTCTTCTTTTCCCTATACATTTCCCCTTGATGATATTAAACACTGGCTTCAATTGTTATCTTTATGTAGAAAACTCTAAAGATTTATAACCGCCTACTGGATTTCTTGCCAGTACCTCAGAGACAATGTATCAAAAATTCAAATTTTTTTTTTTGCTAACATCTGGCAATTTTTTTAACACTTTTTTCTATTGTGGTTGATGGCACATCTCTATAGTTGCTCAGTTTCATTGCCTTAAATTAATCTTTGACATTTCCTTGTTCCACACCTCCCACACAAGTTGTCAAGTCATATCGCTTTTACTTCTCCCACATATCTCACATCTCCCTTCTCCCTACCTTCAGATTCTCACTGCAAACATCTTAGCTGAGCCTTTCATTGTCTCTCACCCAGACTATACACTCTTTGGAAGCTTTTCTCCCTATAAAGTTCATGGTGGTAGTTATGTATGAGGTCCAAGGTTATTCTCCACCTTTATAAAGTTCAGAATTTGGTTTACTGTCTTCTTTTAGGTGACTTCCATATTAATTCTGAGGCTCTTTAAAACTTCCTAGCCTCTATCTTCCTCCTACTTTTTTCCTTCACCTCAGTCATATATAAGAATAATCACAACCTGTATTTTACCTGTAACTACCAGCCTTCTACTTTTTTATCAAAAACTCATACCTTCTTCTTTCTAACCACAACCAATCAACATTCAATCTCTCCCCTCCTAACCTTATTTGTTATACTCATCATTACCTCTAATCCCTCTATTCCTTGCAATTTTCTCAAGCCTTTTCCTGACTTTACTTTTTTCCCTTCCCCATTTCAACCCAATTGGTTACCAAAATTAATTTCTATGCTATCGTCTACTCTCAAACCCTTCATCCCCTTGTCATGTGATTACTCATTCTTTGTCAGACCCTGCCTTGCATTACTTACACCATCTGACTCCTTTGTTTCTACTTCTGTGTTGTCAAATGGAAGAAATCACACATCCATGAATGGTGCATTGCATATTTCTGCTATTCAGTATCAACTGTATGCTCACTAAAGCAAGACAATCCTTTTAATGACCTCCAATTTATTCCTCCAATCGTCCTCCATCCATTAAATATAAAACAAAACAAAACCTAATTGGATCCTGTTATCCCTTCATTCCATATCTCTCTTCCCTTTCTTGCCCAGATTCTTGAAAACAGTTGTCTACATTAACATCTGACCCCTATTTCCTGTCTTACTCACCACTCAAAACAGCGAAATTTCACTTTTAAATTCACATAATTGAAATTTCTCTCTGCAAAGTTTCCAATATTCCCTTAGTTATTAATCTTAATAATATTAACTTAATCCTCTTACTCCTTGGCTTCTTTGTTTCATTAGCCACTGCTTCTCTTCCTGAATACTCTCCCTTGTCTGGGGTTAGATGACATTGTTTCCATAGATCTACAGTTAAACCCATAGTTCAGAAAATGCATTTGACTTTTTTATCCTAATGCACATCTGTTACATGAAAAAAACCCTGCAGATTTAATAGACTACAAATACAGTATGATTTAAAAATGAGACAATGTGTGCATTGGTCCTATTTCCAGTTTTGTCCCATGGCCATCAGCACAGCAAGCAATCCCTGTGAAGATGCAACTTGACTGCTCCCTTTAAGAATGCTACATCTTTGACCCTTCTCTATCACTGGATAAAACCCCCAGAAATAGCAGCACTTCCTAGACCACTAACCCTGCTTCTAGTCCAGTCTCCACAGCGATCATCCAGGAAATCATTACTTATGGACTTGCTAACTGGTTTCTGCTGGTTCTGAAGCCCCTGTTTCCTCAGTAGCCAGACCCACTGAGGATCAGAAAAGCAATTGCAAAATAACAACATGAGAAATGGATATGGCTTTATTGTAGACATGACATTAATAATGATGCCTTAACACAAGGCTGTCCAACCTCAGGTTATCTTAGGGCTGCATTAAAATAAAATAATTATTCGAGGGCCGCACCGAGAATAAAAAATACAGTACACGAATAGAAAGAATAGGAAATAGAAATAGAAAATAGAAAAGACACGGGTGTCATCAATACAACAAGCAAAGACCCTAAGTGTGAAAGCAAGCTCAAAACAACAAAGCAACCACACAACAGTATAAAAGTAGGTGCATACTGACTAGTTTGTATCGTACAGACGGAAAGCATCCCAGAGATCAATGGAAAATTCCATGTGATATGTTCTGTACATAATACTGCTTAAAAACACAAAGAAAATTAATATCCATGAGATTTATTAGTGATGGAACTAAAAAATAATATGCATTCCATGCAGACGATTATTTTATTTTTTTGCTCATGACAATTAAAACCCACAGGCGGGCCATCTCACTGCGAGCCCCACATGTTGTCGGTGGGCTGTATTTTAGACAGCCCCGCCTTAACATTTTGTTTAGTGTTGTACCTTAGGGATCATGATAATTTTCCTACTGACATGCCTTAAAACCTCCTACATGTGTTGTTTCCCTCATTAGAATGTGAGGTTTTCGTTTTTTGTTTTTTTGAAAGCAGAGGTTTTCTTGCCTTTGTATTTGTCTGCGGCATTTAGCATTTTGCTTTTCACATAGCAATTGCTTAATAAATGATTTACTCATTCATTCATTTATTCATTCATTCAAGAGAATACAATGTGATTCTACCCTATATTAAAAGAGACATAGTATCAAGAATGAGAGAAATGATAGTCTTACTATAATCTTCCCTAATAAGACAACATGTAGAATTCTACCATGTAATTCTGGGCACCATATTTTATGAAGATTTGGTTGAATGTACAAGAGATATTTAACAAGAAGAGACAACTTAGGAGGGATCTTGGGTAGCTAGGGGGCAGAGGAAAGAGAATGCTGGGCCCAGAGTGAGGAATACCTGAATTCAAGTACAACCTCATAGTCTTACTAGCTGTGTGATTCTGGGCAAGACAGTTAATACTATTTACTTCAGTTTCCTCTTCTGTAAAATGAGCTGGAGAAGGAAATGACAAATCACTCCACTATTTTTGCCAAGAAAACCCAAAATGGGGTCATGGAGAGTTGTACACAACTGAAATGACTGAACAAGAGGGACATTGATATTTACCTTTATATATCTGATTTGCTATCACTTGGAATATGGAAAGATAAATAGGCTGCTTACTCCAAAGGAAATACTAAACAATAAATTAAGATTTGATGTTAAGACAAATTTTCTATAATTAGACCTGTCCAAAAGAAGAATGGGTTGCATTGGTAATTATTGGATCATTTAGAACAGGTTAAATGCCCACTTTTCAAGTGTGTTATTGAAAGCTCAGTCATGAAGGAGTAGAATTAGGTGGCCTCTAGATCACATCCAACTTGGATTTAAAAGAAATTAAAAATCTAATTTGATATTTACTTAACACGGTATAGTAAGCATCAAACTTCATTTGTGAGGATTTGGCTAATTTCTCTAGGATTTTTCTTATCATCCAAAAAGCTGTTGTAGATCATAGGATCTTGGGGTTAGATCTTGAAGCATTTACATGTTGTGTAGTCTAACCATCTTTATTTTATACATTAGGAAAACAAGAGCCACAGAAATAATGCATCTTATGTAAAGTTACTATCAGAACTAGGATTAACCACAGGGTCTTTAATTTTGAATCTAATTCATTCTACCACTGTAGCACACTGTATTATTACCATCTAATAGTATAGGATACTATTAGTAATACTAATAGTAATAGGAGTAGCTTGTTTTTAATTTTTCTTTCTTTCTTTCTTTATTTTTATTTATTTTATTTTAGTTTTTATTTATTTTAATTAATTAATTAAATTAATAATTATAAAATTATTATAAATAATATATAATATATATTTATATATAATTTATATTTATATATTATTATTAATTATATAAATTATATAATTTATATATTATATATGTAACATATGTTATATATAAATTATAAATTATATATAATTTATATATATAAATAATAAATAAAATAAAATCATTATATAAAAATAAATTAATTAAATTAATTAAAAATTAAAATATTTTTATTTATTTATTATTTTATTTATTTATTTAATTTTTAATCAACTAATAAATGCAGGTGTGAATACAGAGCATGTCTGTGAACATAAAATGTGTAGTAGTGCAGTACTTTATAATGGAGTGAGAAGGGCAGCCAGAGTCTAGGCTTTAATCATAAAATGCTAATTTCTGTATGATCTTGGGTAAGTCTATAAAACCAGTATCCGAATCTCTAGTTGTTGTGTTGTTGGAGTGTTGGAGTGTTCTACCAACTTGTCTCTAATTTCTCTTCAGATTCTAAAACTTAAGAATTATAAACTTATGTGTGCAACAGTAGAGTTTAGGTGAAAATATTTCATAAAATATCTACATTTGCCCCTAATCCCTGATGATTTTACAACATTAGAACAATCATTATGGTAAGGTGATACTCTGGAAGCATACACACATACTATGAAACTTCTGGCAGTAATCTATTTCATTTTGAAGCTTTAAATATTTTGAAAGTCAGTAAAAGAATTCATTTGCATAAAATATAAAGAGGATATATGTTAGTTCTAAATATATGTGGTTTTTTTTTCCTGAATATAAAATGAAACTAAGAATGGATACTTTTGGCATAATGGAGAACAAAATATATATTTAAAGCTCCTATACGTGATATATACCTCAGCCTATCCAACATTGTGGGGAATCTAGTACAAACAACATTGTTTCAGGATATGGTTGTGGTGTTTCTGTGTCTACTTCCCCTATGGAATTAATGAATGGACCTGACCCTTCTATATCCTATAAGAGGGAGAAAACCATTAATCCCACTGACTCATATGATGGAAAGGAAACACAACTAGTGTAGAAAATGTACAAAAAGTCCAAAGAAAAGAAACATAAGGAAAGTAACTACTTAGATAAATAGATAGATGATTTATTTACTCTGTGCTGTGATTGAAGA
>JAQQSZ010017874.1:0-10701 GCA_028646595.1 Phalanger gymnotis | reverse complement strand
AATAAATAACTTGAGCAAAGTTGCAGGATATAAAATAAAGCCACATAAATCCTCACCATATCTATATATTACTAACAAAGCCCAACAGCAAGAGATAGAAAGAGAAATTCCATTTAAAGTTACTGTAGACATTATAAAAGATCAGAGGGCATGGAATACAATATTCCATAAGGCAAAGGAGCTTGGATTACAACCAAGGACCAACTACCCAGTGAAATCTTTCAGAGGAAGAGATCAACATTCAACAAAATAAGGGACTTCCAAACCTTCCTGATGAAAAGACCAGAGCTCAACAGAAAATCTGATCTTCAAATGCAATATTCAAGAGAGGCATAAAAAGGTAAAGAAGAAAAAACAACAATAACATATTATTAATAAGGGCAAACTGTTTATATCCCTACAAGGGACGATGACATTTGTAACTCTTGAGAATCATATTGTTATCGTAACATTTAAAAGGGGAGTACACAGACAGAAGGCATGGGCATGGGTTGACTTTGATGTGATGATAAAAAAAAATCTAAGGGATGAAAAGGTATTGTACTGGGAGAGGCAACCAAGAGTAAATTACATCACATGAAAAGGCACAAAAACCTATGACAGTAGAGGGAAGGGAAGGAGGGAGATGAGCATTGTTTGAATCTTGCTCTCATCAGATTTGGCTCAAAGAGGGAATAACAAAATCAGTTAGGTATAGAAATCTAGCTTACCCTATGGGAAGTAGGAGGAGAAAGGGGAAAGAAAAGGAAGGAGGTAGATAGAAGGAAGGGAAGAAGTAGTAAGGGTAAGGGGGAAGAAAAGGGAGGGGGCTAATAAAAGGGAGAGCAGACTGAGGGAGGTGGTGGTAGAAAGCAAATTCTGGTAAGGAGGGAAAAAGAGAAGGGAGAGAGAAAGGTATAAACAGCAGAGAAAAGGAGGGAAAGACACAGATAGTAATCATAACTGTGAATGTGAATGGGATGAACTCTCCTGTAAAACAGAAGCAGATAGAAGAGTGGATTGGGAACCATAATCCTACAGTGTGTTGTTTGCAAGAAACACATTTGAAGCAGAGCGATACACACAGAGTAAAGGTATGAACTAATGCTGAGTGAAATGAGCAAAACCAGAACACTGTATGCAGTAACAGCCACGTTGTGTGATGACTGACTTTGATAGACTTAGCTCTTCTCAGCAACTCCAAAAGACTCACAATGGAAAACGCTATCTACATCCAGAGAAAGAACTTGGGAGTCTGAATGCAGATGGAAGTATGCTATTTGCTCTCCTTTTCTTTTGTGGTTTTGTTTCGATTCTTCTTTCTTGTGGTTCTTCCCACTAGTTCTAATTCTTCTTTACGTCATGACTAATATGAAAATACGTTTAATATGAATGTATAAGTAGAGCCTGTATCAGACTGCATGCCATCTTGGGGAAGGGGGAGGAAAAGGAAGGGAAGAAAATTTAAAATTCAAATTTTTATGGCAGTAAATGTTGAGAACTAAAATTTAATTAATTATTTTTTAAATGCCTTAGGCATTTTCTTCGCTAAATTTCAATCTTTCAGCATAAACATGGCAGTCATTTTTATAAACAGAGACACAGACAGAATGACAAGACAGAATGCACACATACCTAATTTTTAGAATTAGACTGGTCAAAATTCAGTTATCTTTTAGTTAATCTTAAATTTTTTCCCACACCCTTCTAAAAGCAACCAATTCAGATTATAATACAATTTAACACATGCCAATTTACTCCGACTGACTCATAGCCAAATTAAAAAGGATATCCTTTTAGAGGAGACCTGTCTTGAGGCCTCTGCCCCCAGAGCTGACTTGGAGAGAAAAGCTAACTGCAACTAAACACAGGGAGCCCAAGAGACAGGAACAGGGAGTTTGGAGATAAGACTCACCCACCCTTCAGAGCTGGGACTTCAGAAGAAAAGAGTCCTATGGGTGCCCAGTCTCAATGCTGTCAAGGGAAGGCCCAGTCTTATCTCTGAGTCATGGCACCATTAATGTCAACCTCTCAGTTTGTTTTAAGAAAGAGACAAATGAAATTAGGTTCTATCCATGTTTTTAATTTCTCTCAAGCTGGCAACACATATGCATTGCATGGGAATTGCAGTCCAGAGCTGGGCCCCCTAAGGAAGCCAATCCAGAACTGGCTCAATTTGGAGGTTAGGGGTAGAAGAGTTATATGCCCTTCAAAGAGTATGTGTTCTCAAGAGGTGCCAATCAACTCTGATTAGTCAATACCCTGGGAAGTGGGCTGTATTAAAATGGGGGCCCTGGGGCATGTGACTTAGGTCACTTAATCTTAGTCAAAGAGACATCAATTTCCAAATCATGTGTCTTGATAATAGGGAGGAATCAACACTTTCCCAGACCTGTCTGGGCAAAACAATGAGCAGGTACACCCATTAGATTAGATCTTAATGTCCTCCTGAAGAAGATACTGAACTTTGGAAGGAAGAGGGTTGGGATGTGAGAAGCATTATGGAGAGTTCTGTTTCCACAAAAAGATAGGTCAGCGAGATTATTGGAACAGGACAAGGACAAAGCTGTAAAACCACAAAGAGAGTCACAGTTAAACTGGTTAGATGCAGCAGAAACTGTTCAGGAGCTTGACCACTTGAAACCGGACTTGTGGTTAAGCCACAATATAATAAATGAATATGGAGAATGAGGGGAGTGGGAGTGGTTGGATAAAATTGTAGAAAATGACTGCTAAGCTCTGTTCGGGATGCATCTATTCACAGGACACCCGACTTGCAGGCTCATATTAAAGCTTTCCTGACTTCATCAACGAGTGGTGTTCTTTCTAGAGCGAGCACATTTCTCACAGGAGGAAGTTCTGAGCTTCCAAGATAATGATTACAAAGAAAAATCTTTTTTCACAATAGTTTCTCTGCTGTCTCCTAACTCTCACTTGCCGGCTCTCTATCTATTTTCTCTATCTTTGTCTAGGGAATCCTTTGACACTGTGGTGCAAAGAGCCTTGGACCTGGAGTAGAGAAAACCTGAGTTTAAATACTGCCTCATATACTTGCAAGCTAGGTAACATCGGGCAAGTCATTTAACCTTTGCCTCGGTTCCTTCATCTTTAAAATGGGGATAATAATTTTACCTACCTCTAAGAGTTATTGTGAGAATAAAATGAAATAATGTTTGCAAAGCATTTCACAAACATTAAAGTATCATACAAATGTGGGAGATGATGATGATGATGATGATGATGATGATAGCTAGATAGTGAAGCAGATAAAGCATTGGGCCTGGAGTCAGGAAGATTCATCTTCCCGAGTTTGAATCTGGCCTCAGACACTCACTAGCTGAGTGACCAGGGACAAGTTATTGTGAAAAATGATTTTTCTTAGTGTGTGGGACGAAAGACCCTCACCAATTAAAAGTTAATAACGAGCCATCTCAGGGTTGGGAACAGAAATAAATTTTATTCAATTCTCGAGAATTGGGCATCCTCTGCTAGCATAGAACCAGCAAAGGAGGCGCTTTACAAAGAGCAAAGCACCCATAATTATACCTAACACAAGAGAATTCCTGCCCACCTCTGACCCTTCTCACCATTGGCTGGGAGGCAGGCTTACAATCTGAGCACAAAAGCTAAACAAAGAACCAGGAAATTGAGGCACAGAAACTCCAGTTCCCATTCCCTTAGTTAATGATTACAACTGAGGTGACATCTCTAAATCTAAAGAAGGAGAATAGGATAAGGGGAGGGGGAGATCCTCTACAGTACTTTTACAGTAAAGGAAAATAGTGACCCTATTCTTACTGAGCAAATCTTTAAACCAGAACCAGAAGAAAGAACAAAAAGTTTCAGGGTAAACTTTCCCAGAGGCTGAGCCATCAGACTCTCACGGCTTCGGAATTTTTTTTTTTACTTTCCTATTTCTTGATTTCTTGATTTTTAAACATTTCTTAGAATAGATATAGATATATAGATATATATTTATACATATCTTCCCTGTGAAGTCTTCACATTTTGTTTACCTCTCACACTTGGTAATCATTATCTTGGAGACTCAGAGCTTTCCCCTATCCCCTTTGCTTCCAAATTTCAGTTTCCTGTTCATTGTGTTGCCCAGATAGATCTGGGAAAATGTTGATTTCTCCCTATTGTCAAGACAGGTGATATCGAAATTGATGCCCCTATGACCAAGACTAAGTGGCCTAAGTCACATACCCCAAGACCTTCATTTTAATATTTCCCACCTCCCATTGTGTTGACCAATCAGAGTTGATTGGCACCCCTTGGGAACACATATTCTCAGAAGAGCATATGATTCTGTACCCCAACCACCAAAATGAGCCAGTTCTGGACTGGTGCCCTTAAGGAGGGCCCAGTTCTGACTATATCTCCCATGCAATATATACGTGTCACCAGCTTGTGAGAAATTAAAAACATGAACATAACCTAATTTTGTTTGTCCCTTTCTTTAGAACAAACTGGGAGGTTGACATTACTTAAGCCTTTTTGCCTCAGTTTTCTCATCTGTAAAATGGGCTGGAGAAGGAAATGGCAAATCATTCCAAGTATCTTTGCCATGAAAGCCCCAAATGGTGTCAGAGAGTCAGACATGACTGAACAAAATTATTGAACACTATTATTATTACTATTACTATTTCTACATGCAAACACTCCTCCTGCATGCCCCTTCCTCTCCACTCCAACACCACTACCCTGATACAGGCTCTTATCACCTTATGCCTGGACTATCCCAATAACTATTGTTTGGTTTCCTTGCCCGATGTTTTCCCCTCTTTCCATCCTCCACTCAGTGGGCAAAGTCATTTTCCAAAACTGCAGGTCTGACCATGTCAACTGGCTGTTCAATAAATTCCAATGCTTTTCTATTACCTCTAGGTTCAAATATAAAATGCTTTGTTTGTGATTTAAATCCCTTCACCATCCAGCCTCTTCATACCCTTCCAAGTCTTCTTCTGCCCTGCCCCACACCCCACATACACACACTCTGTAATACAATAACACTGGCTTTCTGGCTGTTCCTTGTACATAACATTCCATTTCCTGACTTTGTATTGGCTGTCCCCAATGCCTCAGCTCAAATCTCACCTTTCACAGGAGGCCTTCTCTCTCTCTCTTTCTGTGTGTGTGTGTGTATGTCTGTGTGTCTGTGTCTGTGTGTCTGTGTCTGTCTGTCTGTCTGTCTGTTTCTCCATCTGTCTCTCTCCCAGTCTCTCTCTGTCTCTCTTTCTCTTTCTCTCTCTCTCTCTCTCGCTCTTGCTCTCGCTCTCGCTCTTGCTCTCTCTCTTTTTGGGGACCTGGTTTTGCCTTTTTTATCCCCAGCACTTAGTACAGTGCTTGACAGATAGTACTTAATACATGCAAGTTGACTGTCTGCTCTCCTTTTCATATTTGTCAGCCATATGTCCTTCTCCCACAACCTTCCCTCAGAAAAACTGAAAGTAAATTGCTTTTAGGAGAATAGCGGCTGACCAAAAGTTGAAATAAAGCCAAAGGTGGAGAATTTCCTCCTCCCTTCCTCTCCCTCCACCTCCAACTTCCTAGCCACTTAGGATAAAAGTCTGGGGGCTTCATTCTTCATTCTAATCTTTCTCAGCTTCAGAGATGGCACCTAACAGCTCTTGTTTCTATGTAAGTCAGTGTGTGAATGTGTGTGTGTGTGTGTGTGTGTGTGTGCGCGCGTGCACGTGTGTGTGTAGGACAAAGCCTTACAACAAGGGGAGATAATTTTATGAACTGGAGTGGGGTAATGATGAGGTTCTAGACTTGAGATGTTTAGCAGAGAAGGCTTCTTGGAATAGAAGAGTTTTGAACTGAGTTTTCAAATGAGAGGAAGAATATGGATTAACAGAGAAGAATCAGTTATTCTACTGTCTTAGACATAACTTTATTCCCAGGCTTCAACTGGGGATCACTGGAGTGGGGACAGAAGTTTACTTCAGGGTTCACTAGCAATGTTTGAAGTAGGTTAAGTTTATTCCTCTAATAGAATAGAATGTTCAAAGTGTGGGAAGTAGAAAAGGCACTGGTTTTGTAGTTAAAGGTCCTGCTTTCAGATTCCAAATGTGTTTAATATCTGTGGGACCTTCACATGTACGGGCCTCAGTTCCCTCATCTATAAAATGAAGTGGTTTAATTAGGTGACTTTTAAGGACCCATGCAGCTTCAAAATCTACAATCCTATAAGGAGTTTAGAGATCTAGTCCAACATTCTTTTTCCTTACCCTTCTTTCTAGGTTTTCTAAGCTTTCTAGGCTCAAGAGCAGGCTGGCATCCCTCCCATAGAGGAGGAAATTAAGTTCTACTTATCTCATATAGTTGTTGAGAGGATCAAATCAGATATTGCAGGCAAAGCACCTTATAAGTCTTGAAGAGTGTTGTAAATACCAATTATCAGTAATATTTTTAAGAAAGTGTTAACAGCTTGATGCTTTTACCCAGTCAGGGGTATTTGCCTTTTCAAAGAGGAGAAAATGCTGGAAAGAAAAACAGAAATAAAACTCAAATTGTGGAATTTCACTTTGGACCCCTTTATCCTTTTGGAGCTCCCAATCTGGTATTGGCAGTAGTCACAGAATCTAGTTAGTCTGTCAATAAATATTTATGAAGTGCCTACTATGTTCCAGACACTGCACTAAGTTTTAGGGATGCAAAATAAGGCAAGACAATCACTATTCAATAGGATCTCACAATGTAATGGGAAAGACAACAAGCAAATGTTTATACAGGAAAAATAGGAAGTAAATACAAGAGAGAAGTCAGTAGAATTAAGAGAGCATGGGAAAGGCTTCCTATAGAAGATGGAATTTTAGTTGGGACTTTATTAAAGGAAGCCAGGGAAGTCAGTAGGTGGAGATGGGGAAAGAGATCATTCCAGACATGGGGAACAGCCAGAGGAAATGTCCATAGCTGAGAAGTGAAGTGTCTTGTTCTTGAAACAGCAAGGAGGCCAGTGTCACTGGATTGAAGAGAGTGTGGCAGGGAATAAGGTGTAAGAAGATTGGAAAGGCAGGAGGCAGCTAGGTAATGAAGGGCTTTGAATGCCAAACAAGAGCATTTTGTACTTGAGCCCGGAGGCAATAGGAAGGGGAATGACATGATTAGACTTGCGCTTTAGGGAAATCAGAAGGCTAGAGTGGAGAGAGATTTGAGGCAGGCAGACCCAAGAATAGGCTATGAGAGGGTGACAGGCAGAATTCTCAGGACTAGCTTTAGCTAGTTCATAAAAAGCTCCATCATGCTTTAAGGTTTACAAAGTTCTTCACTTATGTTATCTCTTTTGATCCTCATAACAACCCTGGGAGGTAGGGAACCCCATTCTGCTGATGAGGGAACTGAGAATGAGAGAAATTAAACAATTTGCTGAGAGTCATACAGCTAGGACAGTGTGAGGCAGGATTTGAATTCAGTTCTTCCTGACTCCAAGCGGCTTCTTAACTGCATCAGGTGCAGACATTAGAGTTTAGACCAACAATAGACCAAGAAGTATAGCTGAGTATGGTGCAAATGACACTAATGAGGTAAAAAAACATTAATTAGACTAGAATCTGGACATCCAGGTAAGCATTGTCCTTCAAAGCTCTACCCAGGGAGGCTTGAAACATACTCCAATGATGCTGCCATTTCTCAAAGCCAATTTGGAACTCTTCTTTTGGAAATGTTTTGAGAGTTGCATACTCCTTGCAGGAAACTCAATAGTGGTAAATCTCCATGTTTTGGGAATGAATTTGATTTTTGGAAACTTCCTGAAGATATTCTGAGACAAATGAGAAAAACAAAGTGGGAGATCAAACCAAAGAATCTGATTTTCAATCAAAAACAAGCTTATGGCCATCTTGTATAGCTTGAAAAATAGATTTGTTGTATTTGTCTTTTGATTTGATTGAAGGAGGACTGAGCAAGGTCACCAGCCTCACTTTCTCCTCCAGAGACATCTGAGTCCAGTGGCCAGATATTCATAAGGATGACTGGAGATGGCCCAGGATCCAATGGTAGACCCTGGCCCTTTTAGGCTAAGGCTTTTTCAGGTTCTCACTTTACGTAAGGTAACATCCATTCAATGTATAGACCACTTTAAGAAGTGAGTCAAGGGATGGCCCCTTTAATTAGAAAAAAGGAAAAAAACTTCCCCTCTAAACTGAGGAGAAGCAGAGGGAGAGGGTGTGGAAGAGGGATAGTGAGAAGAGAAGGAAGAGGGAGAGGAAGAAGGAGAGGGAGAAAGAGAAGGAGAAGGAGAGGGAGAAAGAGAGGGAGAAGATGAGCTGAGTTACCCAGCTGGCTGGGTCCCCATTCAGGCAGCTCGGACTACTCACAGGTTGTGTTCGTCCTTCGAAGAGGACCATGATATCATGGAAATGATGACATGATTTGCAGTTGACTGATTTGAGTGAGGGAGGACTGTGCAAAGTCACCAGCCTCTCACCTCCTCCAGAGCCATCTGGGTCCAGTAGCCAGATATTCATCAGGATGACTGGAGATGACCCCAGATTAAGAAGTAAAATTTATCTTTCAAATCAACATATACTTTAATACCCAGGGACTGTGATGCAAAGGTGGGCATAAAAAGATGGTGAAAAAAATATTTTAGAAAGTGTAGTTCAGGATTAAGAAATGAAAGCAGCCAAAGGCTTACAGCTTATTCAAAAACCTCACACCTGCTTCTTTATGAAAAAAAAAAAGAGAGAATTGGATGTGGTGAGCACAGAACACCATACAACACACAAATTTAAGTTGACTTTCTCTTAATGAATAGAAAATTATATATTACCAACTTGAGAATCATTTCAAAACCAGTTCTCTCTATGTAGTCAAGTCATTGACTAGTTAGAGCAAAGGTCAACACAATTATCAAATGTACCTTCCCTTCTCTTCTCTTGCACTGCTACCACTCTAGAGTAGGCCCTGTAAACTGTCTCTGAAGGCACTTCCAGAAAAGGAGCTCTAATAATGTTTAAACAAAGGCAGTATGGGGAAAGAAGGACAATAAGAATGGAGTGTCACTCAGGGAGTGCTTCCTAGAAAAGGGGACAGATTGGACAGAGGTGCCTGGTGGAAGATAAACAGCTTTGACCAAGGAGACAACAGACCTGAGTTTGAGTAACAGCTTAGCCACAAACTTGCTGTCTGATTTTCAGGTGGCCTTTCCTAATCCCCCTAGTTCCTAATGCCTTCTTCTTTCAGATTACCTTAACCTACCCTGTATATCTCTTCTAAGTACTTAGCTATTGACGTGCTGTTTCCCCCATTGGAATGTATGCTCCTTGAGGGCAGGAACTGATATTCTTGTCTTTCTAATAACTATAATAATAATAATAATAATGGCTAGCTTTTATATACAGCTTTACAATTTGTAAAGAGCTTTACAAATGTTATCTCATTTTATTCTCACAATAATCCTGAGAGGCAGGTGCTTTGATCATTCCCATTTTACAGATGAAAAAATTGAGGCAGGAGACAGTCAAATGACTTGTCCAGGGTCACATAGCTGGTAAGTATCTAAGGCTAGATTTGAACTGAGGTCTTTCCTGACTCCAGTTCCACTGCTCTACCTACTGCACCAGCTAGCTGCCTCATTGTTCTCAACACTTAGCACACTGCCAGGCACATAGTAGGTGCCTAATAAATTCTGATTTGCCTAGTCTGCACTTAAATTTCTTCTCTATAAAATGAGGGAGGTTGGCACTACCAATCTCTTTCCAAAGGTACTTTCAGTTCTAACAACCTGATTCTGTGATTAGTGGAGAGAAGCTCCTCGAAGGCAGGAACTATGTCTTTTTGCCATAAACTCAGTGATGGCTCATATTAAAGGCTTTCTAAGGCTTGCTGGATGAAGGGTAGCAGCAGCCAGTCCAGGGAGAGGAAATGGCATTAGGAACCTAACAGATATTGTAAGTACCTGTTCTAAACACAGCAGGGTTCCAGGCGCTGAGGGAAATGCAAAATGAATGATCTCTGCCTCAAGATTAGTCAGTCAGTCAATATACATTTATGAAAAGCCTCTTTACTATGTGGCAGGCACTGTGCTAAACTCAAGGTAGTTTGTAATTGTGTTGGTAAGCAAAATGGGCTCCTTAGCACTTAGTTCAACAAGTGTCCTTGAAAAGTTTGGCTTTTGTTTGTTTTGAGTAATTCAGTGTGTTTCATTGAGTCTTACTAAGTGCTAAGCCCCAGGCCCAAACCCCTATTAGATGTAAATCCTATGTGGGTGTGGATTGGCAACTAAGATGGGGCCCAAGGTGGGGCTAACTCCAGGGAGGGCCTAGTTTAAGTGTGGGACTGAAGAGGCTCTTAAACCATGTGGGTTTAAGTAGCCTCTTTGTGACGATTTTAGGTCACCTAGGTGAGTCACATGTGTGACTCACCACTGACGCTGAAAAAGATATAAAACCAGGGCTTGGCCTTCTCTTCCTTGGAGCTCTTTGCCGAAGCAGTGGTAGCGCCCGTGACTGGGCTGAACCTGGATGTTGGTAACTATGAACTGTATTGGGTCTGTCTGTTGATGTTTGTAATTTGTTTGTATTTTGCTCTGAAGTTCAGTGTGCTGGCTTTTTCCCCTGAACTAAGTGAATATTTGTGTGCTGAATTAAAGTAAGCTTGCCAACCCCTTCACCTTGCTTTCCTTAGTTAAGCAGATCAAAAGAACATGTGCTTTCTGGGTGCTGGCAGCCTTCTGGGTACTGGCTGTGGGTGGATATTATACCCCCACAGAAG
>JAQQSZ010017873.1:0-10701 GCA_028646595.1 Phalanger gymnotis | reverse complement strand
AAGAAAGGAAGAGAAAAGGGGATGGGAGGGGAGTGGAGTGACAGAAGGGAGGGCTGACTGGGGAACAGGGCAACCAGAATATATGCCATCTTGGAGTGAGGGGGAGGGTAGAAATGGGGAGAAAATTTGTAATTCAAACTCTTTGGAAAATCAATGCTGAAAACTAAATATATTAAATAAATTAAATTAAAAAAAATAAATGTTGAGCAGGCAGATTTCAGAAAAACCTGGAAAGACTTACAATGAAGCGATGCAAAGTGAAGCAAGCAGAGCCAGTAAAACATTCCTTGATGATCAGCTCTGATAGACTTACTTCTTTTCAACAATAGAACGATCCATTGGGCAGCTAGGTAGCACAATGGATAGAGCACTGGACCTCGAATCAGAAAGACCTGAGTTCAAATCCAGCCTTACTTACTGGCTCTGTGATCCTGGGCAAGTCACTTAACCCTGTTTGCCTCACTTTCCTCATTTGTAAAATGATCCAGAGAAAGAAATGGCAAACAACTCCAGTATCTTTGCCAAGAAAACCCCAAAGGGGGGTCATGAAGAGTCAGACAGGACTGAACAATGACAGTGATCCAAGACAATTTCAGTAGACTCATGATGGAAAATGCTGTTCACATCCAGAGAAAGAATTATGGAGTGTGAATATAGATCGATGCATATATTTTCACTTTTTTTGTTTTTGTTTTTTGTGATTTTTTCCATTTTTGTTCTGTTTCTTCTTTCACAACATAACTAGTGTGGAAATATGTTTAATGTGATTGCACATGCATAACCTATATCAGATTGCTTGCTGTCTTGGTGGGGCCAGGGGAGGGCAAAAGAGAGAAAAATTTGGAACTCAAAATCTTATTAAAAAATGAATGTTGAGAACTGTCTTTACATGTGATTGGAAAAAAATAAAATGCTAATACATGTAAAAAATGACAAGGGAGCTACTTCTCTAATAAAGGAATCCATTTTCATTTCTTTTTTTAAGATTATGAACTTATCAAGCATGCAAAAATATCCCATATACAAAATAGAACACAGAAAAGAATTTTTCTGATGATAAAAAAGAAAACAAAGGCTCTATTATGTAAAGTTTGCTTTTAAATAAATATATATACATAAAAATAATAAACATTTTTTTCTTTCAGAATTATATTTTTTCCAGTCAGCAAAAATATCCCTTCTTTCCCTCCCACCTTAACTGAAAATGAAACAAAGGCAAAACTTCTGTTACAAACATGTAATATAGCAAAACAAATGACAACAGTGTCCATGTCCAAAAACACATATGTTTTATTTGTTGTTTTGAATCCTTCACCTCTCTTTCAGGGGGTGGGTAACATGTTTCATCCAAAGTCCTATGGAATTGGGGATGGTCATTAAACTAATCAGAGTTCCTAATTCTTTCAAAATTGTTGGTCTTAATTGTTGTCAATGCTCTCTTGGTTCTGTTCATTTTCCTCCATATCAGAATTCTTAAGTCCTTCCATTTTATTTTTTCTTTATAATAGTATTGTTATTGTACAAATTGTTTTCCTGTTTCTTTCCACTTCACTTTGTATCCCTTGTTAGAAGTCTTCCCAGGTTTGCCTGAAAGTGGCACTAAAACAGTCTGTTTTTTAAAAGGAGAATTGTCTTTCTTTGACACTGCAGGGAATTTAATTGTAGAATCAGGGATATTCTGAGGGTTCACAGGAGGTGATTTTCATTTTCAGAGTGAAATAAGAAATGAGACTTGTGTAGATGGGAGAGACGGGAAAGATTAGGAAGAAAAGAGAATATTGAATTTGTTTTGTTTCAAATTACCTTATTTTGTTCATTAATACTCATGTGTATATTATTTATCAGACAGTTAGGCAACATAGTGAATGGAATACTGGGCCTGAAGTCTGGAAGACTTATTTTTCCTGAGTCCAGCTCTAGCTTCAGACACTTACTGGATAGGTGATCCTGGGCAAGTCATTGAACCATTTTTGTCCCAGTGTCCTCATATGAAAAATGAGCCAGAGAAGGAAATCGCAAACCAGTGCAGTATCTTTGCCAAGAAAACCCCAAATATGTTCACAAAGAGTAGGACATGACTGAAACAACTGAACAACAACAAAGTATTATTTATGCAGGATCATAGATCTAAAGTTGGAAGGACCTGGAAAATCATGTAGCCCAATCCACTCATTTTGTAGTTTAAGATATCCTAGTCCTTAATATCATTTATCATTGTTGGAAGATAATTCATTAGAGAATCAAATAGTCCAGAAATACATAAATCATTTTATTATAGTGCCTTCCAGGTTATGCATGGAAAAGTTCAAGGCTTTAAACAAGACACCTGAGATCAGGAGAATAGAGGAGTAGTTGTGGCAAGGGTAGAAGACTTTGTAGCTAAGGACGTAACTAGGCCTCTTTCACCAGGAGTGACTGACACAATTAAATCTTAGTTGTTGCAGCCTTGGGTTTAGTGGTTTTTAGGTTGCAAAACCACTTAACACATTCATTTTCACCCTCCCAATTGATATTTAAAATATTTGGCTATAATCATGTTGACACAAGGTCAGCCCATTGAAACAGTTAGGAGTTCTTTGGTTTTATATGAAGAGGGTGGATTCTAATTCTGGTGGTTTGGTTAACTCCTCGGATATCACAGAAGGGAGATCACTAGATTGAAAATAGGGGTAAAGCTAACATGCCAAAACAGGAAAATAATAAATACTGGAGAGGATGTGGGAAAATTGGAACACTGTTACATTGTTGGTAGAGTTGTGAACTTATCCAGCCATTCTGGAGAGCAATTTGAAAGTATGTCCAAAGGGCTATAAAAATGTGCATACCCTTTGACCCATCAATTCCACTTCTAGGGCTATATCCCAAAGAGAACACACAAGTGGGAAATGGACCAGTATGTACAAAAATATTTATAGCAGCTCTTTTTGTGGTGGCAAAGAATTGGAAATCAAGGGGATGCCCATCAATTGGGGAATGGCTGAACAACTTGTGGTATATGAATGTAATGGGATACTGTTGTGCTATAAGAAATGAGGAACAGATGGACTTCATCACAACCTAGAAAGACTTATGTGATCTGATGCTGAGTGAGGGGAGCAGAAGCAGGAGATTATTATACATGATTGGTATATGTAAGGACTAGTTTTGATAGACTTGGCTCTTCTCTGCAATACAAGGCTCAAAGACAGCTCCGAAAGACTCACGATGGAAAAAGCTATGCATATCCACAGAAAGAATTTCAGAGTCTGAATGCAGATTGAGGCAAACTTTTTGCTCTCTCTTTTTTTTTCTTTTTTCATTCTTTTTTGGTTTCATTTCTCCTTTCTCATGATTCATTTCATTGGTTATAATTCTTCATTACAACTGGACTGTTATATAAATAAGTTCAAAGTGAAGGTATATGTAGAACCTACATTAGATTACATGCCGTCTTGGGGAGTTGGGGGGAGGAGTGGGAGGGAGAGAAAACTTGGAACCCAAAAACTTGTGGAACTGAATGTTGTAAACTGAAAATAAAAAATAAATTTATTTTTTAAAAAAATAGGGAGTAGAAGCATGGTATATAGAAGTTTCCAGAAAATTACAAGACATCGTTAAGCAGGAAGGAGGCATGTGCTTAATGTCCAGAGCAAAGACAGCCTGTCAAGAATGAGTATTTTTGGGGCAGCTAGGTGGTGCAGCGAGTAGAGTACCAGCCCTGGAGTCAGGAGGACCTGAATTCAAATCTGCCCTCAGACACTTGACACATGTACTAGCTGTGTGACCTTGGGCAAGTCACTTAATCCCAACTGCCCTGCCCCCCCCCAAAAAAAAAAGAATGAGTCTTTTTGGTCTCAGAATAGCTCCATATTTTTTTTTTTACAAAGACGTTACTGTAAATAATCTGCTCTAAAATAATAATTATTCTTCTTTAAACAATGTTTTACTCATTGTATTGTCTTTCTACACTCCATCCTCTACCTATAGTTAGGATGAATTAGAGAACTTTTAATGTATCTTAGGACAAGAAGTTTCAAAATATAGTCTTTAAACCTATGGAAGTCCTCAAGACCCTTTCATAATGATTCTAATATTTTAATTTTTTTATATAGTAAATATCAGTAGATATAATCCACATACACAAAAGCTCTTTGGACTTTATCCTCAGTAATTTTCAAGTGTGAAACAATCCAGAGACCAAAAAGTTTGAGAACTTCATTAGGACAATAGCTAACCATCTGAGTTTTGCCATATAAGCTTTTCACTTTAAGTGTATTCCTCGTAATGCTGATAGCAGTGGATAAACCAGTGGCTGTTGTTATTTTGCAGCTGCAAGAAGATCATGTGCTGTCTAGCCCAACAATCGAGTGAGAAAATTGACAGATTTCGAGCTCATGCTGGATCCATTTTCTTAAATCTTTTGCACTTTGACAGTCCTCCAGTTCCCCACCTTCCTTATAGAGAAGAATTAGAGAAGATATTTCCAAGGTATGAGAAATTTTATATATTTTCCTCAGATTTTTATTCCAAAATACTCTTAATTGCTATATTTATTGTTCTCTTCATTGAATGGACCATAAAAAAAGGAAAAAATAAAATTCTGTAATATACTGTAATTATTTACTTCTTTTTACAGATCAGAATCTTCTATGTTAAATTGGAATGCTCCTTCACAGGCATTTCCTTGCATTACTCAGCTCCTTGCATTGCCAGCCTATCGATATCATGTCCTCTTAGGATTGGCAGTCTCTGTTGGTGGCTTAACAGAGTCAACGGTAAAAAAACATTTTGTGTTTTAATTCTTTTAGAGCCTTAATGTATAAGGAGCCATGATATTCCACTTGGGGGGACAAAAGTTGCTTTGTCTGCTTTTGAGGCCTATCATGGGGGTCGGGTGCTTTGTGAAGCACAGCTTGCTTTATATGTGAATCATTGTGATCACTTCTGTTCTCTGAGGTCTTAGGGTATACTTGAAAGCACTTGATCAGTAACTTGTCTTTCACCACAGTGTATTTAAGGAAGATTTTTGTTATGGTGATACAGTCACAGTCCTGGGCCGCAATTTACTCATCTATAAAGTATAGAGGTTAGAATAAATTTACCTTTAAGGTCTCTTCCAGCTCTAGAATACTGTGAAACTTTTTTAAATAAATTTCAGCCATGTTGGAGGTTAAACATTAGAAAGATTATTGTAACTATGGACCTTTTTATTGTCTTTTGTTGGTTTCTGTTCTTTTTTAAAAGCTTTTAACTTTCTGAGTTAGAACGGTTTTGCTTCATGCTGTGCATTTCCACACAAAATGAAGGATTTAGTTCTTTTCCCATGACCACAAGATTATATGGTCATCTTTGTCATCAAATAGTTGGTTTGACAGTGAAAAATCTTGTGTGATAGAGGAGCAATATGATTGAAAC
Source organism: Phalanger gymnotis (assembly GCA_028646595.1). Classification (NCBI taxonomy): domain Eukaryota; kingdom Metazoa; phylum Chordata; class Mammalia; order Diprotodontia; family Phalangeridae; genus Phalanger; species Phalanger gymnotis. The sequence continues at coordinate 5,307 of JAQQSZ010017873.1, read as the reverse complement.
TTTAATGAAATTACCTTCTTAAAGATGACAGTGAAGTATATTATATACGAGCAGACTTAGGAATACCTCTGGCGTTTAAAAATTGACTCTTACAAAGTATCATACATGCTCTTAGGTTTTCTTTTCCCTATTGATATTTTTCTGAACTTCAGGTTGCCTTTTTTTTTGTAAAATAAAAGGGTTGAATTAAATGATATTTTAGGTCGTTTCAACTCTTATATCCTACGACAATGAAATCTAGATTGTTTTAAAAAGATTTTTTCCCATGGTATAGATAGCAGCTCAAATGCTAAGATTATGAGAATAGAATTTACTTTTGAAATAGGAATGCTATTTTTTGTGGTTTCTGTAGACAATATAGTTTTATAAAGGGAAAACATTCAAAGTTTGCCAGGTTTTATTACATTTTATTTTCATTACCTGGGGTTGAGGGGAACAAATTGATTTAGGATTACCTACTTTTAAAGCAGTTAACAGAGTTTTTTAAATTGTATGAAGAAAATACTAATATAAAAGATTATGAAATCAATAATAGCTATCTCTGCATAAGACTTTATGGTTTCAGAGTGCTTTTACAATCTATCATCATATTTGAGTGTTACAAAACCCCAGTGATGGGGGTTGAATGAATATTATACTTATTTTAAAAGGTTAAGAAACACAGTCTCTTAAGAGAGCTTGTGAGTTGCCCAACATATAACTAGTACATTGATCCTGGACTCAATCTTAGGTGATCCGATGTTAAAGCTAATGTTCTTTTTCCATAACTACCGTACTGTACTTATTCATGATGTAGAAAATATCTTTAATCGTTATTTTCTTATGTTGCAGATATGTAAAATTTTTTTTCTATTTACTATCTCTATTTTGAAACAAATCATTTAGGTGGCTTGTAAACTTGTGTTTAATGCACTTTTTCTTTATCCCATTTTACTTTTTTAAGAACTTTTTCACCCATTTTTGAGAAGTACTATTTGGCGGTAATTATACATTTTAATTTGAATGTGCTTTAATTATCAGTCATAGCTATACTTTAACAACCCAGAAATAGACCCAATGTATGTGTTTGGAAGCCATTTAAACTGAGGGCACAAAATCAGAAGATGTTGCAACTGACAATACTTTCCTTTGTTAAATACACTACAAAACACTGCATTACCAATAAAATGATGGCACTGTGGATGATGAATTGATACTTCCTTTGCAACCTTAGTTTTTGTACAACTTTGATATATTTTGCCCTGTCAAAAGAAGTTGTAGAACAAATGAAAAAATTCCTTTGCTTTAGGTGCTTTACATTAGGTAGTATTAAGTATGTTGTGAACATTTCACACTAAGTGTTGTCAAAGTATTTCGTAAATTGAAAAGTAGGCACATAAATATAAATGAATTGGTCAAAGCATTCTAAAAAACAATTTGGAATTATTCAGAGAAGGTCGTCAAAATGTCTAAATTCCTTGACCCAGAGCCCTTCTATTAGGCATGTACTTCAAGGAAATTAATGATTAAATTAAATGTAAATACATCAGAGTATTTATAACAACGCTCTTTGTGGTAGCAAAGAACTGAAAAGAAAGTATAACCCTATTGATGGGCCAAACAAGTTGTAGTTGTAGTTGTCCAGTCATTTTTTAGTCATATTCAATTTCTTATGAGCTCATTTGGAGTTTTCTTGGCAAAGATATTGGAGTGTTTTGCCATTTTCCTCCTCCAGTTCACTGTACAGATGAGGAACTGAGGCAAATAGGGTTAAGAGACTTGCTCAAGTTCACATAGCTAGTAAGTGCCTAAAGGCATATTTGAACTCAGGAAGTTGAGTTTTCTTGACTCTAGGCCTGGAACGCCCTAGCTGCCCAAACAAGTTGTAGTACACAATGACAAATGATTGCACTGTAGGAAATAATGACTATTGAGAACTGTAGAATACTTATATGAACTAAAACAAAGTGAAATAAACAGAATCAAGAAAACAATATGCATAATGACTCCAACAATGTAAATACAAAAGAACAACACTATCAACTAAGTACTTTGTAATTTTATCGATCAAATTTGGTTCTGAAAAAGATGAGAAAATACCCCTCTCTCTCATCATTGCAGGGCATGTGGTGGGGAAGAGGGAAGGACCTATGAGTGAAGAACATTTTATATATTGTTAGAGACCTTCGATATATTGATATTGAATATATTGAATATTGAATATATTGATATATCGATATATTGGCTGATTTTGCTAAAATAGGTTTTTTCACATCCCCCTCCCCCCCCACCTTGTTAACATTGGATATCTCCCTTGAAGAACGTATTTTGAAAATGAAGGTGATACAGAAACAAAAATATCAATAAAAACATTCCTGATTACTTGAAACTGAAAAACTACACAGACAAAATTCACATACTTAGAATAAGAAAGGAAGCAGTTAAATGAGGGAAAAATTCTTTTTGTTAAATTTCTCTGATAAACGTTTGGTATCCCAAGATATACAAACACTTCATTGATTTAAATTACCAAAAGCCGTTCCTTGATAGTTTAGTGATCAAAGGATATTAATAAACCTTTGAAAAGAATAGATGCAAACTATTAAAAACTGTAAGAAAGAATACTCCAAATCACACTAATCATAAGAGAAATGCAAATCAAAACAGCCCCAAAGTTTGACTTTATATCTTGAAAATTGACAAAAGTGACAAAACATTGGATTTTCTGTGAATCTGTTTGACTGTTTGGATCTGTGAATCCATTTGATTATTTGATTAACATGGTATTGGTACACAGAATTGGTATACAGAATGGTATGTGCTGCTTCACTAGGTGATGATAGTGATGATGATGATGATGATAATTAAAGCTTAAAATATCATGCATTTGGTGGGTTGTGAATTCTCTATTGCTAAAGATCTTCAAATAGAACCTAGATGTCCACTTGTTAGGATATTGTAGATGGGTTTGGATATAAATGAATGAATGATGAAGAAATGAAACAACCACAAATGAAGACTACCATATTTGGGAATTTTGATTTGTGACTATTTTAAAACTAGACCAAAGATTCGGTCCTTCTGTATACCCAGAGATTTTTTGAGACTTACTTTATTTCAAAACCCTGTAGTACATTTTAACAGAGTAATTATACTATCTTAAAAGTAATTATACTATCTTAAATATATACTATATTAAAAAAAAAGGCTAATATAACGAATTTTTTTAAAAAGACTTGTAGCTTAATGGATCCATTCTTTTATTTTTTAGATATGGTCTATAAATTGGTAAATGTTGGGATTTTTTAAAAAGTCCAAATCTGTGACTTCATTGGCATGGGGAACTCCCAAGGGGGAATTTGTGATACCTATCAGTAGCTTTTCTGGAGCAGTGAAAGGTGGAATGAACCTCTGTGTCTCAGAGATAGGGCTGAAGCCCAGGTCTTTTAGAACCTAAGTCCAGCTCTGTAGCTACACTGCCTTTCCAAAGATGATGATAGTCATTGTTGGAAGACAGACATACTAGTATCCTCTTAATGTAAATATAAGTTGGTCCAACCACTCTGGAAAATAATTTGGAATTATTATATTTATAATTATTATAAATGATGAGTATAACTATACATTATCATAAGTTATTATAAATGAATAATTTATCATTATAAGTGCCTATATTGTTCATATCCTTTTACCCAGAGTTACTTACCCCTCTTACCTGAAAAGGGCAAAGAAAGAAAGGCCTCACAGAATTGAAAGTAGTTGTCGTAACAAATACTGGAAACAAAGTAAGTGTCTGTTGACTGAGAAATGACTGAAGAATCTAGTATATGAATATAATAGAATATTATTTCATCATATGGAGAATTCATAGAAACTTGGGAAGGTTTGTGTGAGTTCATTCAGAGAAAACAAAACAGAACTAAAACAACAAACTGCACAGTGGCTACAGTTTTATATATATATATATATATATGAAATAAGAATCAGGCTGTGTGGTTCACTAGATTCTAACATTAACTATGCATTGTAAAGATTAAGCCGAACTTCTCTACAATACATCCTTGTCTTGGTGGTGGTTGTTAAGAGTGTACATGTGGGGTTAATTTTCCTCTTATATCTTTATCTGCCAGAAATGGCTTCTTTTCCCCAAGTGTCTTTATTGGAATGTTTTTCTGTGTTACAGGTCAGGTACTCAACACAAAGTCTTTTTGAGTACATGAAGAAAATTCAAAATGATATTCATGCCATGGACAGCTTTAGTGAAACTTTGATTCAGGTATTTGAGGACAACCTCCTGAATGACAGGTAATTTAGACATCTTAATAAAGTTGTGAGAATAGTGAAGTAGTAGTAGTAGCAGTAGTGGTAGTAGTAATACCTTTCATTTGTATAGCACTTCATTTCAGTGTTCCTGTTTCCTCACCTATAACATGATGAAATTGTACCATGCTCTATGTTGTATTTAAGCTGCAAAATTATTTAACACCTATGTTACCTTATTTGATCTTCCCCAAAATCTAATGTAGAACAGAGGTATAACTAATTAGCTAGGACAAAGTAAAATAATCAAGTTATTGATGTAAACCTTATAAAACTTGATTTGTAAATAATTCAGTATATGAATAATTAATTTAATACATATAATGTCTTCATTTTGCTTCAGTCACTTGTTTTACATGGTTTGATATTGAGTTCTTAAGAAAATTAATCATCCTTAAACTACATCTTTATTAAATGTACCATTGACAAATAATCCATTTTTTCCAAGTCTTGTCACAATAATATGTTTTTCACTGAGGTTTAAAGCAGATGAATCTGGTGTGGAGATGTTGATACCTTAGGACTTATCCCCCAGGGATGCCATAAAAGATCATTGTACAGAACAATGATTAAATAACAAACAGAGAATTAGCTGTAAGCTACTCTAGTCAGTTCAAAACTGTACAAAAAAAATGAACAAAGAAAAAATTGTCAGAATCTCAGAGAAGTATGAAATGGAGATAAGCTAGGTTTAGTAGAAATTTAAATTTAAAATTACCCAGTTCCACAGCAGGACCATTGCAGTGATAGGTGATCTAGCAGCCTCACATTTAACCCATGCAAGAGAAGGGGCCAGCATCCAGCATCCACATCCACTGCAGGATAAAAGACTAAACACAACATTTCAAGGGCAACCCAGAGGCCTTAAGTCTGCAGCATGTGACAGGACCAGACAAGGACCCACGCAGTCCACATTCATACCTCATTTCAAAAGATAAATTTCAGAAATATAAGATAACAGTAAGTGTGGTTAGCCATTATTTCATCAGAAAAAAGATCCACAGGTTG
>JAQQSZ010017872.1:0-10701 GCA_028646595.1 Phalanger gymnotis | reverse complement strand
GCTGACTGGGGAACAGGGCAACCAGAATATATGCCATCTTGGAGTGGGGGGGGGTAGAATGGGGAGAAAATTTGTAATTCAAACTCCTGTGAAAATCAATGCTGAAAACTAAATATATTAAATAAATAAATAAATAATTTTCCAAAAAAAAAAAAGAGTACCTCTCTTGGGTCTGCCCTGAGCTCTCCTCCTTTTTATCTCCCTCTTTTTTTTATCTCAATTGGTGATCTTATCACCGTCCATTAATTCAATTATCATCTCTATGTAGATGGTTCCTGTGTCTATGTATCCAGAAATAGACATACTTCTTTCTGTATTCATTCACTAATCTCTAGAGATCACACAGACCTTTTCTAAAGTTCTGTTCATGTGCTTCATTTTTTGTTGGTTTGCTCCAGGTCTGAGAGAGATCAATATTCTAGTTTTACCATCTTTTTCTGTAACTCATTAAGCTTTTCCTTCAAGAATTTAGGCACTATGCTATTGGTATACACACCCACATATTAATGATAATGATAATTTATTGCCTATAGTATGTTTAACCAAAATGCTGCTTCCCTGTTTCTCTCTATTAACTACCTAGTCGGATATGATTTCTACCCCTCCCTTTTTTACATCAGGTGAAGCATAACAGATTTTGGTCCAGACTGCTATTCTAAGTCTGCGTAAATCTTTATGTTTTAAGACTATTTCATATAACAAACTTAAAATCCACATTGTTGGATTCTAATTTCTAGCTGATTCCATTATCTTCTTCTGTTTAATGGATAAGTTTATACCATTCATTTTCACAGGTATGATTATGAATTGTGTATTTCCTTTTGTCTTATTCTATTACACTTTCCTTCTCTGTTTCCTCTCTCCTCTTGAAGATATTGTATGACAGAGTTGTGAGTTGGTATCTGATCCCACACCCTGCACAAAGTCGCTGTGTTCCAGTATAGCTCTGTGACCTCTTCTTGACCTGGGCCACAGCTTTATTCCTCTTTCAGTCCCTGGGGGCTCAAATGCTCACTGACCATACCTCACTCCTGGGCAGACCCTGCATCCAGTGTCCACAGATTTCTTTGTCTCCCTATGCCAACTTGGGCTAGAAAAATTATTCACCGTGATTTTTTTACTTGGATTTCCTAATTAGAATTTAGTCGGGAACATTTTCTCGGTCTTTGTGGAGGTGGTATGTCAGGGGAGTTTGAGTTTAATGCTTGTGAGACGCACAGCACACTCAACAAGCCCTCTAGGCTAGAGGTCTTAACCTGGAATATATGAGCTTATTTGAAATACATGTATAAGATTGTGTGTTTATATATAAGGGGGACATATACGTATATATAAAATTATATATTTGTATGTATATACAAATATATACATATAGATATACAATCCTTTGTAATCCTATTTTTTAAAATTAATATATTTAAAAACATTACTCTCAGAAGGGATTCACAGGTGTCATCAGAGTCACTGTCCAAGGGGCACAGGACACAAAGAAGGTTAAGAATTCTGGCTCTAGGCACACCTGTATTCATACTAGATGTATAACCAGACCATGATTAATTGGGTTGTTGTTCTTTGATTCTGCTAAGCTAGACTTCTTGTCGCTTTAAACTTAAAATGGGTCTACTACGTGACAAATACCGTGCTGAGTGTTTTACAAGTACTACCTCATTTGATCCTCACAATAACCATGAGAGATAGGTGCTGTTATTTCCCCATTTTACAGTTGAGGAAACCGAAGCAAAGAGGCTAAGTGACTTACCCAAGGTCACACAGCTAGGAAAGTATTCTAGGCCACATTTGAACTCAGGTCTTCCTGACTCCAGGCCCAGCACTATGCACTCTGGTGCCGCCTAGCTGCCTCCTTAAGACATGGCTCAGTGCTGAGTCAGCTCCTGTCATCATCCCATGATCTTCTGCACTGGATCACTCACACAGGAGGCTTTCCTCTCACTCATAGCTCCTTTCTTACTTTCTGTGGAATAAGCACCCATCTCCCCTCTTTTTTTTCCTCTAAAAGTTTACTGCTAGAGGAAACAGGGAGGGGTCTAAAATAAACCAAAGGGAAAAGTGACAAGTCTTACAAGCTAACTTTGGTCTCCACTAAAGTGGTATCCTAAAGCTGCCTAAGTTTAGAGAATCCCACAATTGTGTCTTAGGATTTGCTTCCTCCCTCTAATAGTCCTTAGCTTCCCTGCTTGGTAGCAATGGCTAGCTCTACCTTCATAGAGACAACATATAGTGGCCCTGAGTCAAACTTTTTCCCTCTCACCTGCTACAACTGTCATACCCACGTTCAGCTCCTCTACCATACCCCTTAGAGCTCCCAGCCCCCTTCTTTCTCTGGCCTCCAAATTCCTAGTTAAGATACTTGAGTATGGTCTTTCAGAGCTTCCTCCTCCCTTCTGCGGTTTGTCTATTAGCTCCTGTCCTCACGCAATCTCTACCCCAGGGGTGGGGAACCTGCAGCCTCCAGGCTACATGTAGCCTTCTAGGTCCTTGGGTGCAGACTCCTGACTGAGTCCAAGTTTTACAGAACAAATCTTTTTACTAAGGGGATATGTTCTGTGAAGTTTGGATTTGGTCACAGGGCCTTATTTGAGGACCTAGAGGACCACATGTGGCCTCAAGGCCACAGGTTCCTCACCCCTGATCTACTTATTCCTATCTAGGTTGGTACTATGCTATCTTATGTGCCCAGCCTACTGTGTATTCCATTTGGCATGGTTGGCGGGGTCCCCAGGTCTTTTAAGAACAAGTTACTTAATCCTGGCTACACTTGGTAAGCCCTTGGTTGAAGAAAACTATTCTTCACCTTCTCCATCATCCCTACAAAAATAGTCCTCTTGTCACTGAACCGTAGACCCTCCTAAGCTCAATTTGTAATTGAAGGCTTCACTTCCCCTGGAGTTCTCAGTGGCTCTGCTTATGTTTGATCTTTAGCCATACCAAATATGCACTTATCACAGAAATTCCAATCTCATTGTACAAGTCAGTCATGTATAATATTCATACAATGATCCCAGAAAATGGACTAAAAAGGAAATGTTAGTTATATTTTCTTGTGTGTACAGAAAGTGTCACAGCCATCGGCTGATTTACATGTCATTTCCATCTGTAAGTGATAGGTGAGGAGAGATATTGCAGCTGGGATGAGCAAAAATCCCAAATCAGGTGTCAGATCCCTGGAGAGAAGAGATTAGAGTGTTCGAGCATTTGATTCAGTCAATTCAATATATCAGACATAATGGTGTTTATAGCAAAAGTTTTCAGGGACTTACATTGCAATTCTTCCAGGATCATGGAATAAATTACTAGCCTGTTCCTCTGAATTAACAAACTGTCATTTATTCAGTGGAGGGGCCAAAGCACCCACTTTACTCTCAGGGAAGACCTTTTCCTAGACATTTGGTGTGGCTCAAGGGGCAGAACTAGCACCCTGGACAAGTCACTTAACCTCTCCAGTCCTTGGCAGATCTCTAAGATTCTGAGTTTCAGAAGAAGTGCTGACCTGCATTGGTAGAGTGATTTTTCTCACTTGGAGCTTCCTACACTCATGAAGTCACAGGTCTGGTCTAAGAAGAAAATTTTGGATTTGCTAATTTAGGTAAACATCCTCTTCCTTGTTAAAAAAACTTTCTAAGTCGCTTGAGGGCAATGACAATTTCACTTTTACCTTGGTATTCCTGGGGCCTAGCACAGTATATGATGTCACATAGCAGGCTCTTAATAAATTCTTTGCTATTGAACAGTGCCACACACACCAAATCCTTCCCCTGACTCCTTATATGGTGGAACTATATTCTAATTAGCTTCTGGAAGAGTCACTAGGAGGATGTAAATAGCCTCCTGACTACGTTATCGGCACACCTAAGCCTGAAAAAAAATATCGAGTGATGTCACCCTTTATAGTGTTTTATGAATGCACTCAATTGATATCCTGTTGACTGATTTATAAACTTTCTGCTGGAAAATACAGAAAGTGAAAACAATATTTTAATGAAAACACTTGGGGCTTAAATTATTAGAACAATTTGTAGAATTCTTCCTAACTATTCAATCAGTTGACAATGAGTATGTAATTACAAGTTTGTAACGTGAATACACTAACTTCAGATGTCAAAATATTTGTTCAACTAATTTCAATTTAATTCAATTCAGCTAACATTTATTAAGCACCTAGTATGTTCGAGGCACTTGGGATACAAAGAAAATAAGGACACAGTTCTTGCCTTTGAGGGGCTCCTGATTTACTGTATTTCTGTCAATCCTGAAGGATAATCATCAAATTCCTTTTTTAAATAGAATTTTTAATGAGGCCATTTTTCCATCCCATCTTTATTTTGCCAAGTTACCACTTTATTCAGTATGAAGTATGTAGGATTATATCACAGAAGGAGAAAACATTCAATTTATATTTTGTAATAATATTTGAATCTAGGAATAATATCTGATAACAAATGACTTCTAACAACTAACAAGAAAGATTAAATTTCTACTTATGAATACAAATATATCATCATCTGCAAATATATGCTTTTGAGAAAAAGATTCAGCTCACTAAATTAAACTAAAATCCATAAAATTAAAATTATTCTTATGGCAAACAAAAAACTCATTATCTCCCTAAAATTTCTTCTCATTTGCTAAATACTGAGTTGTGCAGCTGAGAGAAAAGTGGACTCAAGAGACCTTGCTTCCTTCTTGGCTCTTACAGTAACTCAGATAACTATGTATTAGCCAAGTGCTTTCCCTTCTTTGGGCCTTCTATTCCCTCATATGTATGTAGAAGGAATTTTCTTTTCCAGTTCCTTTCCCATTCTGACAACTAAGGCAAATTTGGTTGAGCAGGCAGGTGGATGGTGGCTAAGAGCCAAAGATATCTAGCCTTCCATCTCCTAGGGGCATGTAGAAAGATGCAGCAGCAGAGGAAGGTGGGCACCAAGAAAGGAGCGAACACTTAAGTGTAGTACCCTTCTATATTCAAATAGCAGAAGACTGTGAGGCACAGAGAAGGATGGAAGCTTTCTACTCACCCCTCTCCATGTCAGCATGATAAAGCCCTGGTCACCTCACAATAGTTATAGTTATTCATTCTAACATCTTTGACTCTAAATATTCAATCTCCTAAAGTACGTTATTAGTTCTCCATAGCATAACCGGAAAATCACATTTTTATATCTACGTGCATATATACAACACCAAAGAAAATGGATTAATTAAAATTAATGTCTTTCAGATTCACCTATAAAAGAATATAGTTATTTACCATGCTCTATACTGTTACTAAATTATTATGTCTTTGGTTTTAATTTCTGCAAAGTTAAGCAAAAAAAAACAAATCTCCCCAAACTCTATTATAAAACTGTACATTACAATGAAATTGCTCATTACATCTAGATGAATACTATCATGTTCCATCTTATTATTGTAGCACCAATAAAATTAACATTTTTTTCCATTTAAAATATTGTCCAGGACTAGAGGGCAATGCTTCCGAGGACATTATGTTAATTATTTGATAAATTAAATTAGAATTTCTGACATTGCATCTTACATACACATTATCATTGAATGAATTCATGATGATTAATGTCACTACTGTGACTATCAAGTGAATTAATGATTATCCACTTTGACATTTTACCAAAAAGAGTTAAATTGTACATTTTCATCCCAATTGTAATAAGATTCTCCCCTTCAACTCATTCCAATAAATGAAGACTATAATATACTATAGCTTGACACAGAATTCAATTTGTGCAAACCTTTCCTCTGTTTTTCTTTATCACAACATTTTTACTACCTCATTTTCTTGTAAATTATATGATCACATACAATGAATACATATTCATTAGGCCAAACAGTTAATTACTGTTCTACTGATAAATACAGACTCTATTACTAGGTCCAGCTGTAGGTGGTAAGTAAATGCTCCCTGGCTAACAAATACAAATCTTAGGAGATGTATACTCAATGTCCAACAACGTCAGGGTGTTTCTGGGCAAAATCTACCAAACTCTAAGAAGACATGTACAATAACACGTAGCTTCAGAATTTAGTGTCCAACCTTCTGGACAATGAGATATCTCTCAGTAATGTATATGAGACCACTAAATGTCCTTTAATTCCAGAAAATTACCTATATTCTTCAGATCATACAATCAAAGACTGAGTTCTGAAAGGGACCTTAAAGGCCACTGAGTTTGACAACCTCCTTTTGCAGATGAGGAAACGGAGGCCCAGTGTGGTTATATGACTTGCCCAGGATCACATAGCTGGTAAATTTTAGAAGCAAAATTTGAACTCTGTATTCCTGATTCTAAATCTAGCATTGTTTATATCTTATCACTCTTCTGTGGGCTATCCTACATCTCTTCATGGTCCTTTGGGATACCCACAACTTTAATTCTTTAAAGAGTGCAGAGGTCGATGAATCACAACTGCATAGCATCAATGAAAGGAAAATGATGTTTAAAAGATGTTTTTGTTTTAGTTTGTTGTCCTTGAGAGCTCTGTGCAATTTCCAAAATGCAATATAGCCTTTTTTCTTCTTCCTGTTCATTTCTTGCTTATTATTGTCTACCTGCAGTGTCTCTCCATAATATATGTACAAACAAACTAGATCAATAGACCATCCATTCAACTGTATGGTACTGACAACAGACCTTATTGCACTTGTATTGATTGTTTGTTTTTTTATGGAGGAAAATATTGGGATTTGTTGACCCATCTCTTGGACTAATTTTTACTTATCAATGTGTCAGTACGATCATTGGGAAGAAAGTACCAAATTATTCAAAAATATTGGGAACCCCTCTAATAGATGAAATCCCCAAATCCAGTCAAAGCACAACTTGTTTGTTTTTGTTTGGGCATTTCAGTTGTCTAATTCTTTGTGACCCCATTTGGGATTTTCCTGGCAAAGATACTGGAGTGGTTTGCCATTTCCTTCTCCAGCTCATTTCACTGGTGAAAAACTGAGGCAAACAAGGCAGTTGACTTGAGCCCACGTCTTGACTAAGCAAGCATAGGCCTACTACAGGACTACTTTTCTGGTGTTTTTGTTGCCAAGTAGGGGACCAAAGAGCAACCCAGAGCTATAAGTGTCCAGGTGACCTTGGGTTTTTTTAAAGGTCTGGAGGTTGGCAGCTTCAGTAGTACTATCTATGTGTACGACATCGCTAACAGTATCTATCACTGAGGGCAACAGCCGAGGTATCCACCAGAGTCACAGTGGTTGAAGACAAGGGAAGCTCCTATATCTGACAGTTAGGCTACCATGTGTATAAGTTCTTACTAAATTCTGTTGTAATAATTCTGTTTATGTACACTGCGATGCTTTATTGGTGAGCAACATTCCTGGTGTCTTTCTACCTTTCCTCTGGTTTAAAAACTAACTCCACTATTCATCCTTGCTGTGACTGCCAATCACTCCGTTTCTCAGTTCTTTTCCCCAAGCCATCACCCCTACTACACTGGCTACACTCTTCTCCTTTCCCCATCTTGAGCTCTCAGTGAACACACTCAAATCTCCATTATCTTATTCTCCTTTTAACTCCTTACTTATCTTGCCTTGTGAAGTCCCAGAGGCCTTCACTCCTATTTACATGTCGCTTAACAAAATTTGAGAAAATCATAAAACCATGCTGCTTGTGTTCACTACAAATTTATGTGAAATAATCTCAATGGGGCTCTCATTGCCAGAAGGCAATCCTCTCACACCTTGCTAACTGATTTACTAACTCTCTCACAGTTTAGAAAAATTTTCCAAATCTTTTCATCCCTCTCCAAACCTCTCATGGCTCTCCCTGCCCCACCCTCTCAGCTGACAACTTTGCCTTGTACTTCTCTAAAATAAATTGAGGCCATTCATTCACCAAGAGCTTCCTCATGTCATTTCCTCTTCATTTCACATCACTCAGATGCCTTTCACAACTATCTCCTCATTCTCCCTTGTCTCACGTGAATAGGTGGACCTTCTCTTCACAAAGGCAATTTGTGTATATCCCACTTTCTTCAAGAAGTCTTTAGCAGTTTCCCTTTAATGCTAGCACCTTCTCTCTGTGATTATCTCTAATTTATCTTGCATATATCTTTTTATGCATGCTTGTTTGTCTCTTGTCTTCTCCATTAGATTATGAGCTCCTTGAAGGCAAGAAGTGGTTTTTCCCCCTTTCTTTTTATTCCCAGTGCTTAGCTCAGTACTTGGCACACAGCAGGCGCTTAATAAGTACTTCTTGACTGGACATGACTTAGCATTTTCTCTTTCATAATAAACTACCTGGTCCATACCCAGTTAACATTGTACACTTAGTGCCTCTTTTCCTGTTCCCCCCTTTTGAGGAGGTCTTAAATTTGAGCCCCAAAGTAACATTATCTCTAGGATGCAAGGAGGGGGTTTGTTAGTGAGTCCATAGATGTGAAGAAAGGAAATTTTATCCTGCTAATTAGGGAAAGGGTCCCCTAACAATAACTTTGTCTATAATCACAGTGCCTGAGCTCACAAATGGGAGCAGTGCAGGTCTCCAGCCCCTGGGTGCTTCTATTAGACTAACTCGACCCAAGGACGAGATAAGCCTGAGTTACAGATAAGTAAAAATTTCTTTTTATGGTCTTTATTTTCATGGCAAAATAGCATCTTATTATATTCCCTCGGAAGAAAATCGTCAGGATTTGGATACCTGGAGTCATCAATTTAATAATCTGAGTCATAAACATGATGATTTCTCTGGGATAGAGCTGGAAAGTACTAACGAGATTGGGAAGGATGAGGTAGAAGGAAAAAAGATCATGTGTTAGCACAACAGTTTATAAATAGATAAGGCCCCAGAGAAAGGTTGAAGAGCCTTTTGATTGTGGGCCATGATGGATACCCCTCCTGCAGCTGGAGCCAAGCTTATGTACTAAATCAACGGAGGCTGAATTCATATATGCTTTACCAGTAAAGCATACATCAAGCTCTTTAAAGACATGGATTGTTTCTTCTTTTGTCTTTGCTGCCTCGATCCCTAGCTAAAGAGATATCTGTGGAATTAAAGTGAATGAGCACAGGGGATCTTTCCAAAAGTAAGTGAGTTCTCTTGGCTTAGGAATGCCTGAATTCAGAAGCCCTGATCAATAGCCTGAGATTTACTAGCAATGCTCGAAGTCTTACCTGGCATAGCTCTGAGTCAAACGTTGTCCCCTCTTTCCACCAGCTTCTACCGAAGCTCTGTCACTTTGCAAATTCCAAGATGGTGAATCTCTCCAGTGCTTAATTTATACCATAAACTGCCAGACCTAGAATAACAAATGTGCACATTGCTCTAGAGTTTACAAGGTATCTTCTCACAACAGCTCCACAGAAGAGATGATACAAGTACTTTGGTCCTGAATTTGAATTTCTTTTGAATACCTATGGTAACACTGTAGGAAGAGAAGTCCCTTTGCCACTGCAGATCAGCAGCTAACTGCTGGACCCCTTAGAGTCTCAGAGGGCTAGCTGCCTGGACCCTGAGAGGTAACTGCTTTGCTAGGGGTCACAAAGCCAGTGGCTGTCAGAGGGAGGATTTAACTCACATCTTCCTCACTCAAAGACCTGTCCTCTCACCACTAAGACACAATGCCTGTACAGCTGGGTTTTTTTTTACCTGAATATTGGGATTTTTAAAAACTACTTTGATAATTGTGTTTCAGTATGATACGCTTCCATTGTGATCCATTGTGATTTCATTTTATGCATTTCAAAGCATTATTCTGAGAAGGGATCTACAGGCTTCCCCATACTGCCAAAGGGGCCCAGTATACAATAAAGGATAAGAACCTCTACTTGAGAGAGTATTAGTTCTATTTGGCAAATAAGGAAATTAAAACTCAAAGAAGTAAATTAACTTGCCCATGATCATAAAGCTAATAAGGTACGGGGGGTGGCCGAAAGGGACTTTAGGGGTCACCTATACAATAGATACTACTGATGTAGAGATTAAACATGTGAATCTGATTGGCCTCGTCTTACTAGCCAGAACTGAATCTGGGATCGCTAATTAGTGACCTATGTCTTTGATGGGTCAAAGAATTGTGAGACAGTCCTTATAATGAGTTTGTAGATCATTGTTCTTGGAACTGGTTATTCAAATACCTATTAGAAAATGCTTTCTGCTGCAGAGCTGAGGCCTGTTTTACTTGTCAGTAGATTCTTCACGTCTGGCTTTCATCTCTTGAAACGCAGCATCGCATAACACTGCTTTAGACAATGTACTTCTAAGGCAGAAACTTCTTTAACGCAACATTTCAGAACTTCTGAATTGCAAAGAAATTAACTGAAGGAAAAAAATCCTCATTAAATTTTAATCATTGACGTTGACTATTGATGAAAAGAAAATGAAGAATTTCTTCCTTTTGAGTCATTAATTTTAAGCAGAGATTTCTAGCTTAAGCCTTGTTTGGCATTTCAACTGCGTGGGCTTTGAATTTTAATTGAGCTCCAGCAAAAACATAACCTATGTGGAAAAGGACTGCTTTGTGTACACAATTCTTCATGAGCCATTGGTTAAGCAGCAATTCTAAAACCTGGTTTGGAAATACCCTTGGATACCCTTCCTATTCTCAGAGGTCAGTCACAACATTTTTTTTTTAATTTATTTTTGACATGTTTGGTTTTCAGCATTGATTTTCACAGGCGTTTGAATTACAAATTTTCTCCCCATTTCCTCCCCCCCCACT
>JAQQSZ010017871.1:0-10701 GCA_028646595.1 Phalanger gymnotis | reverse complement strand
AGAGGCCAACCTGTAGACATGGAGCTGAGAATTTGAAGCATTCCTTATTTCCAGTTCTCCTGATAAAGCTTGTGTCCATGTCTCCACAGATCACTAAGGGACTACTAAATCAGACTCTGGGGTAGTCTCTGATAAAAGGATTAAAAAATAAAAACAATCCCTGACCTTCAGGAATTTGCATTTTAAATGATATGGGTAAAAGGCTGCCTTTTCAATGCCTCAAACTGGATGCCCCATAGATGAAATGCCCTAAATGAAATTTACTGTCTTTCCCTGTCTACCCTCCCAACTTCCAAAATTCTCTGTTACTGATAAGGGTACCACCATTTTCCCAGTCAGCCAAGCTCCCAACCTAAGTGTCAACCTCAACTCTTCACTCTACTTCACCCCTTCCATGTCCAATCTGTTGTCAAAATCAGTGGATTTTACCTTGGTACCTTCTTTCCAATACATCCCCTTCTCTCTTCTGACTGATACCACCTCAGTGCAATTCCTCATCACCTCATACCTAAACGACTACAATACACTGCTGGTTGATCTCCCTTCCTCAAATCTCTCCCTATTCCAGTCCATCAATTTGACTAAGCTGTGAAATTAATCTTCCTAAAATACAGGTTTGACCAGAGGATCTTTTTTCCCCTTCTCTCCCATTTGATACACTCCAATGCTTCCCTATCACCTCTAGCATCAACTATAAAATCCTCTGGCATTCAAAGACTCACAACCTCACTTCCTCCTACCTTTCCAATCCATCTTACATCTTATTCCCTGCACCTTTACACACACGCATATACACACACATACTCTGACATCCAATGGCACTGGCTTTCTGTTCCTTGCTTCGGATACTCTCTCCAGACTTGGAACATGTTCACTGGCTGTTCCTCGTGCCTTGAACACTTTCTCTTCTCATCTTCACCTCTTGGCTACTCTGGCTTCCTTCAAGTCCCAGCTAAAAATTCTATCTTCTATGAGAAGCCTTTCTTGATCCTCCTTAATGCTAGTGCCTTCCCTTTATTGATGATCTCCAATTTATGCTGTACCTATCTTGTTTGTACATAATGGTTTGTATGGGGGTCTCACCCATTAGACTGTAAGCAGAGCTTGTCTTTTGCCTTTCTTTGTAGCCCCAGTGCTTAGCACAGTACCTGGCACACAGTGGATGCTTAAATACTACTGACTATAAAAATGAAGCATATACACAGTCAGTGTGAAGAGTTGGAAAATTGATGCCTGTTGTGTGTTACCATAATATACTGAATAATTTCTCAGGTCAAGAAATTTATTCTGGGCATTTCGATGCTTTGACAGTTACCTTTTTTACATGGAAGTAGACTTCTGAGTGACTGGTAAATGCCCAAAGTGTGAAACACATTTGCTTTCCTGGAAAAAATAAAAAGAGAATTCAATTCTCTTCCATTATAATCTATGGAATTGAAGATTTCTATTCTATAGCAAAGAGAGATCAAATTGAAACTATTTTAGGTTGAATCCAATAAAAGAACCTTATTGGAGGAAAATAAATAAATACTGTTAACTGGCTGACTAGCTTCTATATAAGCCCCCAACATAACAATGTATATCAGGCAGAAAAGTCTTTATTCAGGTACTCAAATGGATCTGTGATCTCATCATGCAGACTGAAATCTATCCCTGTTCTCATTGGTGTCCTCCCAACAGTTTATCACAAGAGTTCCAACTTAGTTGCTGGAGTCCTATTCAACTTCTCCTGATGTTCTAAGGATACCAATAGAGCTTAGACAGCTCTGGTGTTATCCCTGAGATCTCATCACCTGAGCAGTC
Source organism: Phalanger gymnotis (assembly GCA_028646595.1). Lineage (NCBI taxonomy): Eukaryota > Metazoa > Chordata > Mammalia > Diprotodontia > Phalangeridae > Phalanger > Phalanger gymnotis. The sequence continues at coordinate 8,898 of JAQQSZ010017871.1, read as the reverse complement.
TACCTTTTACTCTGGTTCCAGTTCAGAGTTCCTCTTTTGCCATATTTCATAGTCTACTCATGTGCCTTTCTATCATCCAACCACACAGTCACTTCCCAGGCTTTCCTTTCAACAACTTCTCTGACATCCGGGCTGGATACCCTCAGTTTAGCTTAATTCAATAAACATGTGTCAAGTTGAGGAGGGGGGGGGGGGGGATGTAATAGACAAAAATAGACAAAAGTCAGTTCTTGCCTTAAGGAGTTCACAGTCAATGGAGAAAGATAACAACATACAAAAGGAAGCTGAGAAGTGGAGAAGGGCAGAGGTCCTAATAGGAAATGGAAAGTTATTGGAAAATCCTGGATGGTCAGTACCCTCTATAAAAGAAAGCTTTGGAAGGAGTTTACTGCTCCACCTTCCAGCCCTCCAATCAAAGGACAGAGGAGACTGAGGGGACTGAGAAGGTGTTATGGAGTCAATCAGCATAGTAATGAGATTTCAGGTGACCAACTTGTCCTGGAGGAGGCATGATGTTCTCTGAAGTCCAAACCAAGAAAAGCTTCCAATGTAAAATGGAAAGTTACCTGAAAAGTTCAAAGCCCTCTATAAAGGCACCTCACATTGAGAGACCTTGCTCTAATCTATGGTGACTATCCAGTACATTTCCCATATCTTTATCTTTAATTATATTCAATCAATGGCTATTTGCCCAGTAATCCCCAAACAACTCTGGAATTCAGGGTTCTCCAGTTGTTGCTAGCTTTAATATATATATATATATATGCGTATATATATATATATGCGTGTATATATATATATATATACACATATATATATGCGCATTTGTTTGTAACATTCATTTTTTTTTAAATTTTGAGTTCCAAATTCTCTCCCTCCCTTCAGGCCCTCCCCTACCCATTGAGAAGGCAAGAAATGTGATGACAATTATACGTATGAAATAATACAAAACATATTTCTATATTAGCCTTATTGCAAAAGAAAAAAGCAAGAAAAATAAAGTAAAAAAAGTATGACTCAATCTGCACTGAGTTCATTGGTTCTCTTTCTGAGGGTGTATAGCATGTTTCATCATGGTCTTTTGGAGCTATCTTCAATCATTGTCTTGATCAGAGTAGCTAAATCTTTCACCATTGACCATCTTTACAATATTGCTATTACTGTGTACATTCTTCTCCTGGTTCTCACTTCACTTTGCATCAATTCATATAAGAATTCCCAGGTTTTTCTGTAAGTATCTTGCTCATCATTTCATATAGCACAATAGTATTTCATCACAATCCTATGCCACAATTTGCTACGCCCAATTGATGGGCATCCCCTCAATTTCTGATTTTTCACACTGCAGAAAAGAGCCACTATAAATATTTTTGTACAAATTGACCCTTTTCCCTTTGAGCTCTTTGAGATACAAACCTAGTAGTGGTATTACCAGGTCAAAGGGTATATACCATTTTATAGCCTGCCAGGCAGAGTTCCAAACTGTTTTCTGGAATAGTTGGATCAATTCATAGTTCCACTAACAATGCATTAGTGTCTCAATTTTCCCACATCTCTTCCAACATTTGTAATTTTTCTATTCTCTTGTGTTAGCCAATCTGATAGATGTGAGGTGGTATCTCAGAGTTGTTTTAATTTTCATTTCTCTAATCAATAGTGATTTAGAACATTTTTATGTGATTGTTAATTGCTTTTATTTCTTCTAGCAACTAGTTCATATCCTTTGACCATTTATCAATTGAGGAATGGCTCTTATTTTTATAAGATTGGTTCAGCTCTCTATATATTTGAGAAATGAGAAACTTGCTGCAAAATTTTCTCTCTTCTTGCTTTCCTTCTAATTTTAACTACATTGGTTTTGTTTGTGCAAAAATGTTTTAAACAATTTTTCTTTAAACTCTTAGGTTCTGTTGGACATGAAAAAGAATGGTTGGGATAAAAAAAAAATGGTGCTATGGCAATCTATGCTCCAGGGAATAGATATGCTGGAGTCAGATAGAATTTTTCCAGAGGATTGTTAAAATTTCCATAAGTATTTATGCCTCAGAAATCAGCAAACACTATGAATCAGGGCTTCATTTATTATTTTGTTGGTTGTCTACCCTTTAGAAAGGGATGGAGAAAGTGTTAATAATGCAGATTAAATTTTAAAAGTCTGTTGTGTGTACTTTTTTTTTTCTGATGGGCCCATTGTTAGCATTTACCAGTATACCCCTGCATTGGGAGCAAGTTCATTAACTTAGCTAGCCTTCTCACATACAAATAAGTTACTCAAAGCCTCACATCTTTTACAAATAATAAGTTGATTCATTCTCACCTAAAAGGGTATCACCCTGATTACTTTAGGTACAAATGCAGTATGAGTGGGTTATAGAACTAATCGCCTTAGAAAAGGTTGAATGAAGTCAGAATGGGGCAGATATTATCTACTGGAATAGTTTCTAGATAACTTATCCCTCTATTGAACAACAGTTCCATTCTTTCAGTCCTGTCTGACTCTTCCTGATCCCATTTGAGGTTTTCTTGGCAAAGACACTGGAGTGGTTTGCTGTTTTCTTCTCCAGCTTATTTTATAGATGAGGAAAATGAAGCAAACAGGATTAAATGTCTTGCCCAGGGTCATACCGATAGTAAGTGTCTACATAACTCACCTCTTATAATCTGCAAATTTGCCAATGTACATTCAGATAGCTTTCTTTTTTTAATGTTTACTTTTTCTTTTCTTTTTAATTTTTATTTTGTTTCCAAATTCTCTTCCTTCCCTCCCTATCCCCTCCTCATCTATTGACAAGGCAAGAAATATGATGTCCATTATGTGTATGAAGTCTTGCAAAAACATTTCCAGAGTGGGCAAAGCCAAGATAGTGGAATAAAAGCAGGGACTTGCTTGAACTCTCCCAAACTCCACTCCAAACAACTTTAAAATAATACCTCAAAATGAGTTCTAGAATGGCAGAACCAACAAAAGGTTAGGGTAAAACAATTTTCCAGGCCACCAGTGCCTGAAGGTCAGAAACATTATATTTCACCACTCCTACTCCCTACCCCCACCCCTGGTTCTCTAGTACCTTTAAGGGTGGTTAGAGGGTGATCAGGGTCTTTGCCATTGGCTCCAGTCCCCACTAATGGTGTTCTCCCATTTAACCATAGTCAGATTAACCTTTACAAAGGAATATTTATTTCAGAGGTAAGGCAAGAATAAACATACAAACATTCCCCCAACAATTTCCTTGTGGAAACAATCCCCCAATGCAGCACCTCACAATGTGGTGCAGGGAAAAGGGTTAGACTCACAGTTCCTATATGGTATAGTCCCACCAAGTTCTGAGTTCAAAGTCCCCCTTAGTTTTGAGTCCCAAAGTTCCTGGTTTCTCAGAGCTTCCCTGCAAAACTCACTGGACCTGGAATCCAAGGTAGGCTCAATTCAGGGTCTGGGATAATAATAACAACAGCTAACATTTAGACAGCACTTAGTATGTTCCAGGCACTATCCTAAGTGCTTTACATTTGTTATCTCATTTGATCCTCATAACAATCCTGGGAGGGAGATACTGTTATTACCCCCCATTTTACAGCAGACAAAACTGAGACAAAGATTAAGTGACTTGCCCAGGGTCCTGTAGAGAGTAAGTATGTGTGAGGCAAGATTTGAACTCAGGCCTTCCTCACTCCAGGTCTATTCTATCCACTGTACCACCTAGCTGCCCCAAACTATTAGTAAAACTACTTATTAATCAGGTCACTGAGATTTGCTATAAAAAGTTAAGATGTTAGGATCATGGACTTAGAGCTGGGAGGACCATTGGTCGTTTTGACCAATAATCCCCCAAATTATTGAATCCACTTCTCCATTACTTTACATATAAAGAAACTAAAGCCCAGAGAAATTAAGTGACTGTTTAAAGGTCATATATTTAGTAAACAGCCCAGCCAGTATTTGAACCCAGATCCTCTATCACCAAATCCAGTATTCTTTCCATAATACCTAAGACAATGTTTGTATATATTATTCCCTGCTCAAAAACCTTGACTAACTCACCATTACCTGCAGAATAAAACCCAAACTCAGCCTAGAGTTCAAAGCCCTCTACACTGTTTCTCCAAAAAGATGCTGATGAAGTAATAACAGCCCTCTTTCATTTGGTTCTGCCCCTCTAATCACCTGAAAGGGGCTAAAATTCAGGTAAGACTTGGCAATAGCCCTAATAACTAAAGTCTTTAAGAAAGGATTCTCAAAATCCCAGCATTTATAATGATTGACCAAATGAGAATAATGAAGAATTTAAAGGATCTAACTCTCATCAATCAATGTAAGCTAATTTCCCATAATATCATCTCTAAGAGGTATTGGATGGGTTGGGTGTATCTCTAATAATTCTATTAAGGCTGTAGGAAATAGTGAAAGGAGCTCTGGATATGGAATCAAAGACCTGGGTTTAATTTATGGCTCTGAAAAACTGTGTGACCATGGGCAAAATCATTTGATTTCCCCGAGCCTCAGTTTCTTCATCTGTAAAACGAGAATACCATACTTCCCCAGGTATAAGATGCACCTTAATTTTAGGGCCCGAAATTTGAAAAAAAAAATGTAGTACATAAAGTTATTGAACTCAAGTTTTATTCATCTGCTCATAGCTTTCAGGCATCTTTTGGGCAATTCTGGTATGTGTATGCATGCTTAGTCCATTCTGTTTCATGAACCTGAAGCACCAATTGTGTCCTCCTTTGAAATCAGTAACTTCTTTTCCATCAGCAATTCTTGCCTCATGCTGAACCATCTTTGTGGACACAGGAATTCCAATTGCCCTTTGCTCTTCAATCCGTATCTTCAATTCCCTCTCTGAATCAGGCCATTTTGCCGACTTGCCTCTCATGGCCTTCTTCTGCCGTGGCATTTTCACTGGGGTTTCTTCTTCCCATAGCCGGTTTCAGATTGTTTCCTCAGTTGGAGGAGGACCAAACTTACATTCAGCAGCATGATTTCCATTCACTTTTGCAAACTGGATCACTTTTAACTTAAATTCAGCACTGTACAAAAGTCTTTTCTGACCCATTTCTGGGCAGAACGTGGCAAAACATAACCTAATATACCAGTAACAAATGCAAAACAATGAGTGCAAAGACAACAAGTGCTAAAAAGCAGAAAGTGCAAGTAAAAAAATCTACAACCACTGTATAAGATGCACCCAGTTTTTAGACCCCAATTTTTTCAAAAAAGGGTGCATCTTAGACATGGGGAAATACAGTAAGACTTAGCACTACTCACCTTACAAAGTTGTGTGAGGAAGGTACTTTATGCTCCTTAAAATGCTCTAGAAATGTGAGCTCTTGTTCTTAACAACAACAAATCCAACAATCACTTTAAGGCCTACGAAGAGGTTTATAGACATTATTTCAGTATCCTTATCATTATAGTAATTCAGTAGTAAAGTGGGCTCCTTGGGAGGTACTGACATGGACTAGTGGCGATATTTGGCTCCTATCAGCAGGGCAGGAGGACCAGTTTGGGCTGTGGTGTAGGGAATTCTTTCAGTGGAATCAGAGCTTGGACTAAATCAGTGGTTTCAAATGCAAGTAGAAATGGGGGTCACTAAACCATACATGAATATCCCTGTGGGCCTCATATTGACTTAGAAAACCACATACTAATATAACCTGTTTTATTTTATTTTTATTTAGTTTGTTAAATATGTCCCAATTACATTTTAATCTGGTTCGGGCAGCGCTGGGGACACATGTATGACATCACTGCATTAGATGACGTTTAAGATTCCTTGCCTACACCACTTATCTAAGCCCCTATTTAATTCAACTCAAGATTCATTTATTAAGTGCTATATAAAGAATATTATGCTAGTAACTAGGGGAGAAACAAGGAGTAGAATAGAAGCGGCTGCTGCCTTCATGAAGCTTATAATCTGGCAGGGAGAACATAATATTGTCACAATAATTATAACAAAATATAATACATGTCGAGTACATAAGAGAGATATAAAGAAAACATTGTGGAAGGCCAGAGGAATACTATTGGGGGGGGGGGAGAGAAAAAATCAAGGAAGACTCAATGGAGGAGGTTCCATCTGAATTGAGTTTTAAAAGACGAGAAGAGAGAAAAGGTTATGTGAGGCATGGAAATGAGTGTGAGAGTATACATAGAGACAGAAAAACATGGTCTATGTGTGAGGAGAGTAAATAATCCTGTTTGGCAAGACTATAGGAGCATTGAAGAATTTGAAATGTGTTGAAAGTTATGGGGTGCCAGATTTGGAGGAGGGGTGTGTATGTGACCCTGGGTAAGTCATTTAACTGTTTGCCTCAGTTTCCTCAACTGTGTGGAAAGAAGAATGATGAGATTGTCATTCAGCTAGAAGTGCCAGTAGCACATTCCTGTCCATAGTTGCAAATGTGGGTCTGTAGAGAAATCGAGACTAGTAGGAAAGAGTGCTGAGATTAAAGGCACGAGAGTGAATGTGAATGAGGGAGTGTAGAGAAAGAAAATAAGGTATCAAGAATAAAACCTTAGGGAAATACCAACATTTAAAAATTTTTCTAAAGAAAAGTTATCAAGTGTTCATATTCTCATGCTATCTCTGTACTTACTGGAAAAAAAAAAAGAAAAGCAAAGCCCTTGTAACAGATAAGCATAATCAAACAAAACAAATCTTGTATCCAAATAAAATATAGTGGCTGTGTCCAAAAATGTCGTATGTATAGAAGTCCATCATTTCTCTGTTTTGTAGTGGCTGGTTTCTTCATCATCAGTCCTCTGGAATTATACTTGATCTATTATTTTGATTAGAGTTCTTAAATCTTTCAGAATTATTCATTTTTACAAAATTGATGTTATAGTGTAAACTTCACTTCACTCTGAATCAGTTCGTATAAGTCTGCCCAGGTTTTCCTGAAACCATCTCTCTTAACTTCTTGCAGTACAATACTATTCCATTACATTCATACATCACAATTTTCATAGCCATTCCTCAATTGTTGAAGACTTCCTAACTTTTCATCTCTTTGCCACTACAAAAAGAGTTGCTATAAACATGTTTTGTACATGTATAACCTTTTCCTCTTTTTTTCCAATATCTTTGGAACATAGGTCTGGTAGTGATATTGCTGGGTCAAAGGATATGCACATTTGAGTGACTTTGGGATGTAATTCTGTATTATTTTCCAGAATGTCTATACCAATTCACAACTCCATCAACAATGCTTCAATATGGCTATTCCTATAGTTTTTCCAACATTTGTCATTTTCCTTTTTTGTCAACTTTGCCATTTGATGGGTATGAAGTAGAAACTCAGAATTGCTTTAATTCGTACTTCTCTAAATATTAATGATTTGGAGCATTTTTATATGACCATAGAGAATGTGAATTTCTTCCCTTGAGAATTACCTGTTCATATCCTTTGACTATTTAGCAATTGGGGAATGGCTCTTATCCTTATAAATTTGACTCAGTTCCTTATATATCTTAGGAATGAGACCTTTAGCAAAGAAAATTGCTGAAAGGTGGTTTCCTTCCCCCTGCCCCTAGTTAACTGTTTCACTTTTCCACAAGATTTTGAGTTACAAATTTTCTCCTCATTTCTACCTTTCCCTCCCACTCCAAGATGGCATATATTCTGATTGCCCCATTCCCCAGTCAGCCCTCCCTTCTGTCGCCCCCTCCCCAGCCCCCTTTCCCTTTACTTCCTGTAGGGCAGGATAGATTTCTATGCCTCATTCCTTATATATGTTATTTCTCGGTTGCATGCAAAAACAATTTTTTTTGTTTTGAGCATCTGATTTTAAAATTCTGAGTTCCAAATTCTCTCCTTTCTTCCCTTCCCACCCACTCTCCCTAAGAAGGCAAGCAATTTAACATAGGCCATACATGTATCATTATGTAAAACCCTTCCAAAATACTCATGTTGTTAAAGACTAACCATATTTCTCTCCATCCTATCCTGTCCCCCTTTATTCAATTTTCTCCCTTGACCCTGTCACTTTTCAAAAGTGTTTGCTTTTGATTACCTCTTTTCCCTATCTGCCCTCCCTTCTATCATCCCCCCCTTTTTGTCCCCTTCCCCCTACTTTCTTGTGAGGTAAGATAGCCAATTGAATGTATGTTATTCCCTCCTCAAGTCAAATCTGATCAGAGAAAGATTCACTCATTCCCCCTCACCTGCTCTCTCTTCCCTTCCAACAGAACTGCTTTTTCTTGCCACTTTTACATGAGATAATTTACCCCATTCTATCTCTTCCTTTCTCCCTCTCTTAACATATTCCTCTCTCATCCCTTTATTTTATTTTATTTTATTAGATATCATCCCTTCATATTCAACTCACCTTATGCCCTCTGTCTATATATATGTATATTCCCTTCAACTACCCTAATACTGAGAAAGGACTCCTGAATTACACACATCATCTTTCCATGTAGGAATGTAAACAGAACAGTTCAACTTTAGTAAGTCCCTTATGATTTCTCTTTCTTGTTTACCTTTTCATGCTTCTCTTGATTCTTGTGTTTGAAAGTCAACTTTTCTATTCAGCTCTGGTCTTTTCACTGAGAAAGCTTGAAAGTCCTCTATTTTTTTGAAAATCCTTATTTTGCCTTGGAGCATGATACTCAGTTTTGCTGTGTAGGTGATTCTTGGTTTTAATCCTATCTCCTTTGACCTCTGGAATATCATATTCCAAGCCCTTCAATGTAGGGCTTATAGAATGTAAAAGCTGCTAGATCTTGTGTTATCCTGATTGTGTTTCCACGATATTCAAATTGTTTCTTTCTGGCTTCTTGCAGTATTTTCTCCTTGACCTGGAAACTCTGGAATTTGGTGACAAAATTCCTAAGAGTTTTCTTTTGGGGATCTTTTTCAGGAGGTGATCAGTGGATTCTTTCAATTTCTATT
>JAQQSZ010017870.1:0-10701 GCA_028646595.1 Phalanger gymnotis | reverse complement strand
TTTTTTTTTCTGAGGAATTCTTAGGGTCAGGGAGGGATGGATGAGAGCTATTTACCTGGCCATTATGTCTCCTGGAAGCTCAAGAAGGTGTGTTTCAAACCTTTGGGCCACAAGCCTCAGGAGTAGATGTCTCATGGCCGGAGGCATTGCGCTGCTGCCCCTCATGGCTTCGACAGACTCCGTTCCTGTGTTGAGAGGCCTGGGGATCTCTGCCCATTTTGGGCACCCAGCTTTCTCCCAGCCTGGATCCGTGGCTGGTTTCCACAGCTGCTTCTGCTTTGGTGCTGTCTGGTGCAGCTCTGCATGCTGAACACCCTCCCAGCCTGCAGATCTGTCCCATTGACCTTTTGGACTCTCCTGGCTTGGAAATTTGCCTCACTCAGACTGCTAGCGGCTTCTAACTCTCTCAAATCTGCTCAGATCCACCTTTTTAGAGGTATCTGACAGAACTTGTGAGGGAGCTCTGGTAAGATGGTGCTTTCACATGGCCATCTTGGCTCTGCCTCCTGATTAGTTCATTCTTAGACAGAGACTCATCTCTACTACGACTACTCCTGCACTGGGCAATCTAGACAAAAGGATCTACTATCCATCCAATCTTACCTGAATAGAACAATTCATTATTAATTATTTCTCTCAGTACCCCTTCCTTAGGAGAATTTTAAAATTTAAGTTTATTATGCTTATAGTCCTAACATTAATGATTATGATAATATTTTTAAAAAATGGAAGAATAGTGCCTTATCTGACAGCACCTATTGCCTAGTTTCAGGTACCATGTTTTAAGAGGAAAATTGACTAAGAAGGATGTGTCCAGAGGATTCCACAGAGGGTGATGAACAATGGAAAGAATGAAGTTTAACCTAGAGAAGAAAATACTTGGGGGTGATTTCTGTCTTTAAAGATTCTATAGACTTTCATGTAGAAAGGACATGAGAATTATTGGGCCAGTTCCAGAGAACAGAGTAAGGAATAATGTGTGGAAGGCAGAGTTTGGCTTTATATGAGTGAAGACTTTTAACAATGAGAGCTGGTCCCAAAATGGAGTGGGTTGCCTTAAGATGTAGTGAATCCCCCTGTCACTGGAAGCATTCAGAAGCTGGATGAGCCCCTGTCTGGGAAGGGTAGAGGGAACTCTTGAATAATGTAGCAGGTGGGACTACATAGCCCCGAAGGCCACTTTCAGCTTTAAGAATCAATGGTTCCACCAGTTATCATTGTCTCATTTGCTCCATTTCAGTTGGCACAACCTGAAATGACATTCGTTTTTTGGATGGCTATGTTTCACATTGACTCAGACTGAGTGGGGAGTTAATGGAAATCTCTAGCTATTTGAAACATGACCTGCTGTTAAGTCAGCTCGCTTTCAAGATATCCTTTTTGAAGTATTGTTTTTAACCTAAGAGCAGGAATTTACAGCCATCCAATTCCATCTTGCTAGTTAGAACTCATCATTTGATTCAGGCTGTCGAGATTCTGTTATCCCATGCATTTGGACCAGGTGAATGGTGCAGAAGATAGAGCTCTGGGCCTGGAGTGAAGAAGACCTGAGTTCAAATCTAGATACTTCCTAGCGATATGATCCTGGGAAAGTCACTTAGCCTCTGTTTGCCTCAATTTCCTGACATGTAAAATGGGGATAATAACAGCGCTTATCTCTCAAGGTTGTTGTGAGGATTGAATGAGATAATTGTTAAGTACTCACTGCCTGGCACTTAGCAGGCACTATATAAATGCTCCTTCCCCTACCCCCGTTTGTGTTATCTATTGTTGTATCATTGTAAACTTATTTCAGAGGCCCTTTGTGTCAGGGGACATTTTGGGGGAATCTCACTTCTCTGGCTCATTCAACTAAACACATTTATTAAGTGCTTACTGTGTGCCAGGCCCTGGGCATCCAAAGATGACAACAGAATGGCCCCTGTCCTCAAGGAACTTACATATTACCAGGGTAATAGAATGTGTATATAAGTAAATAAATACTGAGTATAAAGTAATTTAAATTACAAAGGAGTATAAAATGATTTCGAAGTTGAGAAATTGTTAATAACTGGGGGAGATGAGAAAAGTGCAGGCATAAGAAGTGGTACCAGAAGTGTGCTTTGAGGGAGCCAGGGATTCCAGGAGGTACAGAAGGAGTCCACTGAAGACCTTGAGGCGCCACTTCTACAAGGGGAGGGAAGCTAGCAGACCAGGTTGACTGGAATGGGAAGTTAATGGGTGTAGTATGATGTGGGGGGCAGCCATACTATGAAGAACTTTAAAAGCCAGATTGGGGAAATTGTATTTTTTCGTGGAGGTAATAGGGAGCAATTAAAGATTTTTGGGTGGGCGGGGGGTGACGTGGTCATAGATCTGTTTTAGGAATGTGAGGTTGTCAGCTGTATGGTGATATGAGAGCAGTTGAGAGATACAGAGATGCTTCAGGCAGGGGCACTAAGAGGCAATAGCAACAGTTGAAGTGCTAGGTATAGATGAAGAAACTAAGGTTGGTGGAGGTCAAGTGTTTCTCTGAAGGTTCATGTAGCTTTTAATTACGAGAGCCAGAATTTGAACCCAGACTCCCCGACTCCATGCTCAATATTTTCCCATGAAATACCATAGCCTTTTAATTCATTCATCCATTCAAGCAGTTGAGAAGCCTTTATTAAGCACCTATTATATTCCTGGTGCTTTGCTGAGTACTGGGAATACAAAAAGAGGCAAAAGACAATCCTTACTCTCAAGGAGCATCCAAAAATATAGCCATCCAAATACGAAAGTTTTATCATCCAATATACGTTTTCCCACATTGCTCAATGTTGGCAGACACTATGCTGAAATCAAGGCACCCTAAGTCAATAGTATCCCCTGATCTAAGAGCCCAGCTATCCTATTCAAAAAGGAAATCAGGTCATTTGGGCCTGAATTCTTCTTAGTGAATCTATGCTGCATCTTAATTTTTGACCCTTTCTATTCTGGTCTCTCAGCTTTATTAAACCTTCTCAGGGAGAGACTCAGCTTCTCAGAGGAGGAAATGGGGTTTAGTGTGGGCAAATGGGTTGGATCAATTGTGAGCTCTGTTAAGTGAATCTCATCCATTCCTCAAGCAATGATCACTAATTCTGTGCATTGTTTTGGGTATGATTTAGAAATTCATAAGATCATAGGATTTAGGGCTGTAAGGGAACCCAGGTCAACCTGCCTATTTTGCAGATGGAAACAGAGGTCCAGAGAGATTAAATATCATCTTTGATTATTGCCTCCACTTCCTCACACAGTACTTGGTTTTTTAACCTTGCCAATCAATAGATACTTCTCTCCAATGTTACCATTTGGATTTCTAACTGCTAAATCCAATAGCCAATTCTTTAATCACAGCTAAGTGGCGTGATGGGTAGACTACTGGACTTGGAGTCAGTAAGACTGGAGTTCAAATTCTGCTTAAGACACTTACTTAGCTGTGAGACCTAATGCAAGTTATTTTGCCTCCCTGTCCCCAGTTTCTTTCTCTGTAAAACTGGGCGATCAGATGTGCTGACTTCTAAAGCTTCCTTCTAGCTCTAAATCTGTGATTTTGTGATCTTATGGCATTGCTGATATCCCCTCCTCTTCACGCTTTCTCTTTCCTTGGCTTTTGTCCCATTGCTTTCTGGTTCTTGTTTCATAGGCTGGTCATGTTATCTCCTACTCCCTAGGAGTGGTTGTTCCACAGGGCTCTACGACTGAGACTCTCTTCCCTTCTTTCTTCATATCCTTTCTCAGAGACATCATCAACTATAGTGGTTTCCACTATTATCTTTATGCAGATGACTCTCAACATGTCTACAATAGAACTTACGGTTTTCCCTCTTATATGTGATCCCTCTCCAGGCTCTCCCACTTTTTGGCGAGGGTTCTATCATCTCCCCCCAACTCTGCTTGCCCACAATCAGCCTTTACTCATCCCCTTCAATTACTTTATCTCATCAGTAGCCATGTCAAGCCAGAGCCATGAAGACTGGCTTCACAAAACAAGTCGCCACTCTAATCCAAACCCTCATCTCATCTCATCTGGACTAAGCTAATACTCTCCCAATTGGTTTCTCTGGTCGCATCCTCTCCTATCTCCAGTCCAACATCCTCACAAAAGAATCTCCCTAAGGTACAGGTTTGCTCAAACCTTCAATAGCTCCCCATTGCCAATGGAATAAAATATAAAAATATAGTGGCGGCTCTGTGATACAATGGATGGAGTGCTGGACTTGGAGTTAAGAAGACTGAGTTTAAATCCTGCTTACTTAATTGACTCAGCAACTCACATAACCTCCCTTGTCCTCAGTTTCCTCATCTGTCAAAGGGGGAGATTGAAAGCCATTACCTCACAGTATTGTTGTGAAGATCAAATGAGAAAACATGTAAAGTGCTTTGTGGACTTTAAAGTATTATATAAATCCTAGCTGTTATAAATTGCTTAGCCGGGCAGGTGGATCAATCTATCTTTCCAAATTTATTTTATATGAACCTCCCTTTATTGACTCTATACTTCAGCCAAAATGGACTTTGCCATTGCCCAGGCTTGATACTCCTTTCCCCACCTCTTTACGTATGCTTTTTCCATTTGTGGACTACTCCCTCTCATCATCTTCACCTCAGAAACCTCTTGAAGACAGCTCAGTCACCATCTTCTTTGGGAAGCCCTCCGTGATTTCCACAGTTGTGAGTTCCTTCTCCATGTTTTCCTTGGACTCCGCTTATGATATATACAGGGTGTCCCTAAAGTCTGGACACATGGGCAAAAATGCAGATTTTAATGAATGAAATTTTCAATCACATTTTATTTAATTGGAATATTAACAAATACCATCTTCAATATGATTTCTACCATTTGTGATGTAAAGGTTGCAGCGCTTTGCAAGATTCATGTGACCTCGATGCAATAACTCCACATTGCTGTCAATTTTCCTATGTGTCCAAACTTTAGGAACACCCTTTTTATTGTATTCCTCTAGCAGAATGTAATCTCCCTGAGAGCAGGGCCTGTTTTCTTTGTTGTTGTATCCCCAGCACCTGGCATGTAATAACTGGTCTTTAATAAATAATTGCTGGGGGTAGCTAGGTGGCTCAGTGAGTAGAGCATTGGCCTGGGAGTCAGGGGGACCTGAGTTCAAATCCAGCCTCAGACACTTGACACACTTACTAGGTGTGTGACCTTGGGCAAGTCACTTAACCCCAATTGCCCTGCCTTCCCCCCTCCAATAATTGCTGACTTGAATTACCTGTGTTTATACCCGTGACCATACCTGTGTTCACAGAGACAGTTCAGGGTCTAATTTCATGTCCTTTGACTCTGAATTCAGAAATCTGTCCTTTGTTCTTTGCTGGGGCAGGGGGAGGGTCTAAGCATAGGAGACACAGTTTCTGACTCAACATCAGCATAAAACATTTAGAGCAATTTCTCATTTTGCCTCCCAGCTTTCTTTGTCTTTTTACCATATTGGTTCTTCCTCTTGGCAATGGAGACTTTGGAGATTGGGGATTTTTAGAGGGAAAATTGGACTCATGAAAAAGTCCCCAGGATAACTTGGCCATGAAATCTATTTCTATTTAGTTTTTCATGCTTATCTTCGGAAATACCAACTGTGGGAGAGAGGGGTCTCTTACTCTCCAGCTTACTCTCCAGCATCAGCTACTGGGCGGCTCTCTTCTCAGGAATGAAGATGGTTGGCACAATGCCCTGGCTCTTGGGAAATGCAGGAATTTCAGTTTTGGATTCACCATCCTAACTCAAGCAGGGCTTTTCTCTCCAATGATACTCATTCCCCTCCATTCTATAAAGTTATAATTTAATAAGATGCCTTAGGCATCTTTTCACTCTCCAGGAAGCATTTGTTACAATGTTAGAAGCCAGATAGAATGTTTCCCCAGTGTTCCACATATCCACAGAGGGTCCTGCATTCCATGTTGGTGGATGATAAATTGCTCTTAGGACTGAAGCAGATGATGGGCCTTAGGGCAACTGATAAATAGATTGAGTAAGCTTTTGTGGATTTGATTACTCTTTTTCCCAGAGGCTCCTTTCACTCCAACACCAAATATAGTCTTCATTCAGTAGAAAGAGTGTGGGATGTTGGAGTCAGAGGACTTGAGTTCAAAACCTTAATTACTACTCATGTGACCTTTGATAAGTCATTTTTCTTCTTTCGAACTTGGTTTGCTCATCTCTGCCCTGAGCAGGTTGGACTAGGTGACCTTCCAAGGTTCCTTCCAGTTCTAAATCTTTGCTCCTAAGCTGAAAGAGACCATTCACCTCAGACCACTTATCTCCACTAGATTTCGATGGGATTTGGCCCAGGCAAAGCAAATCTTAATGAAGAGAAAAAAGAAACAAAAGTTACTGTTGTCAGTTAGTAGTACCATATGTTTCTTCGGTGTGTGGTGCTGTGTTTATTTTACAGTGCATAATATCTCTAACCAAGAGAGATACTGTCTAGTGTCTGACACATAGTAGGTGCTTAATAAATGTTTATTGGCTGGCTAGAAGAGTGCTGGAACCAAAGCCAAATGATCGGTGTTTGAATCACTGTTCTGACAAATAGTAACTGTGTGACAATGGGGATGTCACTGAATCTCCCCGAGACTCAATTTTGTTATTATCCAGGTGACGTGGTAGATAGAGCACTGGACTGGGAATCAGGAAGACGTGAGTTCAAATCCAGACTCAGACACTTGCCAGCTGCGTGATCCTGGGCAAGTCTCCTCACCTATGTTCGCCTCAGTTTCTTCTCTGTAAAATGAAGAAGCACCTACTTCACAGGACTGTTGTGAGGATTAAATGAGCTAACATAAGGAAAGCACTTTGCAAAGCTCAACGTGCTATTTAAATGCTAGGTATTAATATAATATAGTTATTATTAGGGTACAATTCTTATCTAGCTTGCACCTGGTTGTCACTAGGTAGATGGGAAGCACTGCCGCATCTTGAAGGCAAAGACCTTTGTTATCATATGGGCTTGTATTCCCCAAGGCATGTAGTGTATTGCAGGTGCCCAATAAAGGTGTTGAATGAATTAGAACTCTGCGTTTGGAGTCAGAATCTGGGATCCAATCCTGGACTTGCTACTTCCTGTGTAATTGTGGGTAAGTCACTTAACCACTCTGGACTTCGGTTTCTTCCTCCATTAAATCTAAGTGATCTATAAAGCCCCTTAACCTAAAGATCCGTGATTTAATACAAAGATTAATTTCTTTGTCAGATGTGCTTGGCTGAGTGAACAAGACTCAGGAATAGATAGAAATTATGTCTGTCAATTTAAATTTATACGGCAACTTCACATGTTATGAGCAGACAAAAAGTGTGGTTTAGTGATAAGAATGCTGGCTTTGGAGGTAGAAGACCAAGGTTCAAATTCTGTCTCTGTCACTTAATAGTAGTGTGACCTTGGTAAATACACTTTCCTTCTTTGGGTCTTCCTTTCCTCACCTCTAAAATGAGGCAATTGACTTAGATGAGTTCTAAGGTCCTTCCTGGCTCGATAGCTATGATCCTCTGAAGTTCTGTGACCTCTACTTCTCTGTATTTGTATAAGAAATGCTACAGGCTTTGAATGAAGTCTCTGCTCATCTCACAAGCAATCTTTGAGTTGCAGGGGAACTTGGAAGCTGAGATCTCATTGACCTTTACCTGAACTCCCCTCCACCACCATACACCTGCCAAGTGGTCATCTAACTCGTGCTTAAAGATCTCCACTGATGGGGACCCTATTATTTTTGCAGGTAGGAGCCCATTCCTCTTTTGAGAAATTTAGTCAAATGCTTTCTTTGAATCTAGGTAGGCTGTACTTATAGCATTCCTTTGATCCCCCAATGTAGGACCCAATTGTAGGAGGAAGTGAGGTTAGTCTGGCACAATCTTTTTTTTTTTTTGAGGCGGGAAGGCAGGGCAATTGGGGTTAAGTGACTTGCTCAAGGTCACACAACTAGTGTGTCAAGTGTCTGAGGGCAGATTTGAACTCGGGTCCTCCTGACTCCAGGGCTGCTGCTCTACTCACTGCACCACCTAGCTGCCCCTGGCACAAGCTTTTCTTGATGAAGCCATGTTGGCTGATTGGGATCATTGTTTCCTTTTCTACATGTTCACTAACCATCCCTTTAATAATAAATTGTAGAATCTGCAATCAAAGTGTTGTCCTCTGGTGAGTGGTCATTGCCAAAGGCTTCACGTCTGCCATTTTCTTCTGGGACATAGTTCAATTGGGTTTGGTGATTTGAACTCACCAAGGACAGTGTTGGCATGTTGACCTATCCCTCTGTTTATCTTGTGTATCAACTCCCTTTAGCCACTTTTATTCTTTCCTTTCTAGTCCAAAGTTCATTCTCCTTGGCAGAGAAAGCAGAAGCAAAATTAGAGTTGAGAAGCCCCACCTTCTTCCTGTTTATTATCATTCCATCCACCCCCAAGTAGACATCCTAGCCCTTCTCAGATTCTCCCATTTTCCCCAAATATAGCTAAAAAATCCTTCCCTGCCTCAGCTCACTCAGAGTTTGAGCATTTTTGATACTATTCTTACGAGATAATGCCATGTTTTTGTATCCACCTTACATTATCTGTCCTGTTTCTATCTTTAATACACATATTTTAAAATAGCTTTTTATTTATGTATTTTTTAATGTCAACATAATTCCCCCCACTATCCTTCTCTTCTCCTCTCAGTCATTCTTTGTAACATAATATTTTTAACTGCCCCTCCCCAAGAGAAGATGAAAAAAAACCCAGCATAACTGACTAATATATCAATAAGGCTGAAAATGTGTAATGTACAACACTTGTGGATTCCTCCTCACCCCTCTGCAAAGGGCAGGGTGGGGTCTTTTTATATGTCTCCTTTTGAGCCCTGCTTGTTCTTTATAATTTTCCAGATTCATTCTATTTATTTATTTATTTTTATGTGTGATGGTTCTTTCTGTTTACTTTATTGTAGTCGTATATGTATGCATGTGTATATGCATATGTGTATATATATGCATGTGTATATACATATATATACATATACATCCATGTATATTTATATATTTCTCCCCCTTGGCTCTGTTTACTTCACTATGCATTCATTCACATAGATCTTTCCATGCTTCTGTGTATTAATCACATTTGTCATTTCTTACAGCACAGTTATATTCTATTACATTCATAGACCACAATTTGTTTAGTCATTCCCAATCGATGGACATCTACTTCCTTTCTAATTCTTCACTGTCATAAAGAGCTCTACTATAAATGTAGGGGAACTCTCTTCTTATCAATGGCATCCTTAGGGTGTTTTGTTCAGTCCTTTTTCAGTCATATCCAGCTCTTTGTGACCCCATTTGGGGTTTTCTTAGCAAAGGCAGTGAAGTGGCTTGCTGTTTCCTTCTCCAGCTCATTTTACATAAGAGGAAACTGAGGCAAACAAGGTGAAATGACTTGCCTAGGATCACACAGCTAGTAAGTGTCTGAGGCTAGATTTGAATTCAGAAAGATGAAGGTTAGTGACTCCAGGCCCAGCATTCTATCCACTGTGCCACCTAGCTGCTCTCCCTAGGGTATAAGCCTCATGATGGAATCTCTGGGTAAAAGGATATGGATATTTCAGTCATTTTGCATAATTTCAAATTGCTTTCCAAAAAGGTTGTACTGATTCATAGCTCCACTGACAATGTGCTAACATGCCTTTCTTTCTCCAGGCTCTCCAACATTGTTACTTCTGATCTTTTTTCATTTTTGCCAGTCCATAAGGTGTGAGGCACAACCTCAGGATTGTTTTGATTTGCATTTCTTTTCTTATTAGTGATTTGAAGCCTTTTTTCATATGATTGTTAATAGTTTGCCATTCTCCTTTAGAGAGTTCTTTGTTCATATCCTTTGACCACTTCTGTCTTGGAAAATGGCTTTTCGCTGTATCTATGCACACACATTCACGGGTACAATTTCTTAATTTTTTATAGTTTTTGGGTATGAAATTCTTATCAGAAAAATTTCGTATGAATATACCCCCTTCCATTCAATCACTTCCTTTTTCTTTTGTAATTGCCTTTATCCCTTGTATGGTTAAGAATACTTGTTGTACCTATATCTGTGAGAGTCATACAATCTGCTTCTCTGCCAAATTTCTGCCAAAAATTTCAATAGCATGATCTTTAAAATTAAGATGATGTTTCCACTTTGAATGTATTGTGGAATATGGTGCACATGGCCCATATCTTTTTTTTTAATTTTCTTTTTTTTATTTTTAGTTTGCAACAAACAGTTCTACATAATTTTGAGTTCCAGATTTTCTTCCCTCCCTCCCCCCCTCCCCAAGAAGACATGGAATCCCATATAACTTCCATGTATAACTTGGCATTGAATTAATTTACACATTAGTCAAGTCATGGAGAAGAACCATGACCAATGGAATGACTCATGAGAGAGAAGAAACAGAACAAAAAAAAACCCACATCCCAACAACAAATACAAAAGAGAGAGAAAAAATGGGGGGGAGAAGGCAAGTATGAAGTGTGCCTCGATTTGCATTCATACTTCATAGTTCTTTCTCTAGATGTAGATTGCCCTCTCCATCATGAGTCCTTTGGAGCTTTCTCTGCATATTGTGTTGCTGAGAAGAGCAAAGTCTGTCAGGGTTGGTCATCACAGAATCAATATATCTGTGGTTGTGTATAATGTGCTCCTGGCTCTGCTCCACTCACTCAGCATTATGTCGTTAA
>JAQQSZ010017869.1:0-10701 GCA_028646595.1 Phalanger gymnotis | reverse complement strand
GGGGGGGGGTGGAAATGGGGAGAAAATCTGTAATTCAAACGCATGTGAAAATCAATGCTGAAAACTAAACATATTAAAAATAAATTAAAATTAAAAAAATTAACTTATCTAGAGTCAGAAGATAATTTTTTGGAAAAAAATTGAGAGTTAGTAGCAATGTATTTACCTATTCAAGGCAACAGCTACTACAGTCATAGCAAGTTTCCTTCTCTGTAGAAGAAAGAGGAAAGCTTCATAAGGTCCTTCAAGTTCCAACACTCTTCATAATCCAATATAAGCATTTCTCCTATGGTGCCAAAACTATTGAAAGTTGATCCTCCATTTAGGATGATATGCAGACTAACAAAGGATATTGCTCTCAAAAACATCACATAAAGTGTCCTTTATTTTCACAAAACTAGAACTATTCATGAAAATCTGGCACATGGTAGGCATTTTGTTGTTTGTTGTGGCCAGGGGGTTCAGGGTAGCTTGTTTAGATAGACTGCAGAGTCAATTCAGCCTCAGAGATTTTTGAACTGTGTAAATTTTTAGAGTTCCTGCTGAAGGCTTTGCATTAACAGTTAATCAATCAATTAGTCTTTATTAAGTGCCTACTATGTTTTAGGCATTGGATTACACACTGAGATTACAAGTACACAGAATTGAACTATCTGTACTTGAAAGAAGCTAACATACTTGAGGAGACAACAAATACATATAAACATATGCAGGAGAAATATGAAGTTAATAATTACAAATATATTATGTAAGATGTGTGTGTGTGTGTGTGTGTGTGTGTGTGTGTGTATGTATCAACTAGGCGGTACAGTGGATAGAGTACCAGGCCTGGAGTCAAGAAGACTCATCATCTTCCTGAGTTTAAATCTGGCCTCAGAAACTTATTAGTTGTGTGACTCTGGGGAAGTCACTTAATTGTCTTTGCCTCAGTTTCCTTATCTGTCAAATGATCTGGTGAAGGAAATGGCAAATTACTCAAGTATATTTGCCTAGAAATCTCTGATTGGGGCCATGAAGAGTAAGACATGACTGAAATGACTGAACAACTATACACACATGCACACACATGTATGTAGCTAGAAATGAATTACTCTTGAAGTAAGAGAGGAACCTTATAAGGTGGAGGTAAAGATGGAGTATATTCTAGGTGAAGCTATACAAGCTCTGGGGATTCTTAACCAAAGTCTGACTTTCGGAGATAAGTCTGGGGTCCTGGAGGAAGGCTACATTTCTCCCCTTAGGGCAGCAGGGTACTCTTTGATATGCTAGAGTTGTCTTCCTCTGATAAGGAGGTTTGACCTGCCTTTCTCTTGAGCCGTTGTTTCTAGGCTCCACTAGTATGCTTCTTTCCTAACATTATCAGTTGAGTTTTGCCTTGTCAGTCCATCTTAAGTAGCTTTTAGAAATGAGTAATTTTTCAGGTCCAACAGTAAGAACAGTGAATACAGTAAATCTCCTCTCCCAACAATGTTGTTGTTGACATACCGTCCTACATGTACCTACAGAGTCCAGGAGAAAATAGATTTAGGCTTAGATACTACATAGAGATAGCAAGGTGGTAATTCAAAACTCCTGGACTCTGGAATTCCTCTTCTGCCATTTATGGGGTGGTCAAGAAGTTCCCCCTAAAAGTATCATAGTTTCTTTGCTGAGCCTTTGGCCTTTAAACCTTAATTGTCCTCTTACTTCCCTGTTTTTGTTTCATGTTTCCATTCACATCCATGTCTGGTGAGTTAACAAATCCTGTCAATTTAATCTTCACATCTCATTTCATTTCCTTTTTCTCCATTCACCTGGTCAATATCCTTGTTCAGACCTTCATTACTACTTGCTTTGGGTATTATAATAGTCTTCTAATTTGTTTTCTTACTTTCTTACTCTCCCTTCTTAATCTACATACTCCATACATATAACAAAATAATATTCCTAAGACATAGATCTAACCATGCCAATTCTATGATCAGATAGATACCTCCAATGGCTCCCTGTTTCTGCTAGCCTGAGAATTTAACAGCTTCCTTAGTTTGCCCCTAGTTATTTTGGCCCCAAGTCTAGGCATATTTCATATTACTCTCCACTTAGTCTTTGTTGAAGCCAAATCTGCCACCTTACTCTTACCCAACTCAACATATCATCTCTTGTCTCTATGTGCTTGCTTAAGTACCCCTCATTCCTGCAATGAACTTGCTCCTCAATATCACCCCTTAGAACCTCCAAGGTTCCTTCAAGGCTAAGCTTGAGTTCCACATCCTCATACTCACAATTATTCGGGAAATTAATGTCAGAACTGGGAGCAAAAACATTTTCCATTCATCCCCAGGTTTTATTTTGTCTATGACATACTGCCTTTTTGAATTTGACTAAATAGAAAGATAATTATCTCCAGATTGAACACTCCCATTGTTGACACAAGCAAAATGACATGAAACATTAGATAATTATTCGATGAATTCTAATGATAGTGGCAGGCAGCTTGTGGTCTTTTTTTTTTAGTTTCAATTTTTTTTCTTATAACACCATTTTATTTTTGCATGTCATTTAAATGCTTCCTTCAACTTCTCACTCCAGTCTATTTATGTAGACATAGTATTAAAAGGCACTCTTATAAAAACCTACTGTGTTACTATGACTCCCTCCATTTGTTCATATTAGAATTTCCTTCTGGACAAACAATTTCATTAAATACATTGTTACCTCACAGTACTATGCACCAAGATCTTATAAACAGCTCAACAGACACCTTATTTTAAATATAAATGGATTATGGATACAAGGGATTTGTTTTTGAAGAAACCTATATTAATTTTATCTTTATCTCTTGATATGAGCATAGTCATCATATTCTGGACATTGCACTAACAATTCTCACAGTGAGAAGAAAAGAGAGAAATAATTCGATAGAAAACTGATAAAGCTCACACACCAGTATACGTATTTTGGACAGAATCTTCAAATGGACAATAAACAAAAGGACAATAATCCTAAAATTGAACAGAAGATCAAGAACAGGATGGCCTTCCTTGGGTAAAAAAGAACAGCTCTTTTAATGGCCTCTGAAACAAAGGGCCATCTTTAATATGTGTGTGTGTGTGTGTGTGTGTGTGTGTGTGTGTGTGTGTGTATTCCATCAGTGTTGTATGACTGTGAATCATAGAATAAATGAAGAACTGAAGTTGAGAATTACCTAAAGGGAAATGAGAAGATGTATGGGAAGTGTGAGTAGTGTGCAGGAAAAGAAGTATGGAGTTCATCAGGGAAATGTTCGACTCAGGAAAAAAAAAAAAAAGCAAAAGACCACATCATACAGGGTGGTCACACAGTCCAATCCAATCCAATCCAATTTAATTCAGTTCAACTAATTAAACATTTAAGTGCTTACAATGTGTCAGGCACTGTGGAAATTCTGGGGATACAAATAAAAAGACAACCCCTGCCTTCAATGAACTTAAAATCTGTTGGGGGAAGACAACATATAAAAGGAAAGTGGAAAGTGGGGGCTGGGGGGTGGGGGCGAAGTGGAACACCAGGGCAAACCCTGAAATGGGCATCTTGTTCCTTGTTCGGTGGAGTTCAAATCAAGCAGAGCTGCAGATGGAAAGTGGAGAGTGATTTGCGAAGTCCCGAACCTGCTCTCTTTATTATTCCCTCCCCCCCACCCCCCACCCCGAGGAATTACAAAGCTACTTTTACTACCCTGGGGTAAGCCCCATAAGAATAAAAAACTCTGGGAGAGGGTAGCCCCCTTATCCCTAGAAATGCCCTGGAGAAGAGCAAGCCTGCCTGTGGGCGGGGGGGAAGGATGCACGGAGAGAACCCACTGCAGACACCGCGAAGAGAATGCCATCAGTTCTGGGATCTGTGAGCGCTACAGGAAGAGGCGGGAGGGTGACGGGACTGGCTCCAGGCACACGGTTGATGGGCTAGAGAGATGGGCATAAGCCAGAGTTACTTAGGCTCTTCCTTGTTCTCATCGGACTTTTTCTGCTTCCATTGCCAGATATCCGAGTCCCTCTGCCTTCGGGTAGCGGCGGAGAGCTCTTCATCCCGGAGTTTTCCTTTGCCCGAGTCGCTTTGTTTTTTCATGTTCTTCTGGCGGGGGGAAGCTCACGCCGGTTATCTCGCGGGTCATGGAGATGGCAGCGGGTCCAGACTGGCTCCGTGGGGTGGGTCAGCTCTTTCCTTGGATCTTGTCCCTTTTTAAAACAAAGCTTTGGGGTCAAGTTTAATATTCTATCCTTTAGATAGAGAGAAGGGGTGGGGAGGGAAGGGGAAGGGAGGGGAAGGGAAGGGAGAAGAGAATGAGTTTGAATTTTGTGGAATTCAAACCAAACAGAGGTGACGATGGAAAGTAGAGGGTGAACTACCCACTACAAAGGAAAGCTTTGGGAAGAGTTTAGTATTAGTAAAATACATAATTAGTCAGGCAGATAGACAGTGTTTTGGATACAGTGTTTAGTCTAGAGTCAGGAAAGCCCGAAAATCAAGTCTCAGACACTTAGTTGTGTGATCCTGGGCAAAGCACGTTTGCCTTAGTTTCCACGTCCGCAAAATGAGCTGGAGAAGAAAATGGCAAACCACTCCAGTATCTTTGCCAAGAAAACACCAAATGGGGACACTAAGAGTTGGACGTGACTGAAACAACTGAACACCAACAACACAAAATTAGTATGAGTGGTAATTAGTATAATTAATATTTAGTGTTAATATAATTATAATATATAGCATATATTATATAGCATATTTGACATGGTATATGTTATAGTATAATTAATAATTAGTATAATACTAAATGTTAGAGCATAACCAGTGAATAGCCAGAGTGCATTCAATTGGTGGGGATAGACTAGATGAACTCTGAGCCTCTTTCATTTCTGTGATTCCATGAAAATTAGCTTTATATTTCAGTCTCCCACAGGGCAGAGACAATATCTTAGTCATCTTTTTATTGCCTTTAAGGCTTGTAATAGTGTTGTGTACATAATAGGTACTGAGTGGGCTCTGTTGAATAAATCAGTAAATGAATTCTGATGGAGGGAACACATGTATTGTACAGAGATTTTTTTTTGTTTTTGTTTTTTTTGCTAATTTTAGATACCAAGAATAGCTAACTTGTAATGAAGTCTCCAAGTAATAAGAATCTTGAATTTGCCATTTTGCATGCCTTACATGGAAAGTCTGCATTTTTAAAATACAGGTCATTTTTTAGCATAACCAAGACTTCCAAAAGGCATCTGAAAAATGTCTTAATATGTATAAAACCCTCATTTTCCCCTATGGTTGGATAGCTCAAAAATAGATGAATGGATTTTCTGAAACTTTCCAAGAAAATCACTTCTGAGTTAAACCAACTTTTAGCCCATAGAGCAATGGATTGAAAAGGATAAAGTACTGAAACTAGGTTTTTTTGGTTTTGCTTTGTAAAATTGTCTCTTCAGTCTTCAGAATAGCAGAATAGCAACTCTATGAATGCAATGTTTTGGGTTAGAATCTAGAAACTTAATTTGATTATGGGATGACTCAAAATCATTCCAGACAGTTAAACTGAACATTTCTATTACTGATAGGCCAACTACAATTCTGTTGTATTTCTCTTAGGTAAGAATCTACGCCCTTACTCTTTATAATCAAAAGTGTATTATTAAAGTGAATTTTTGGCAGGGGAGGGGAATGGAGAGTGGATGGGAAGGTAGAGATAGCTATTCTTGTATGTGGCAGAAAGCAGGACTGGTATTGACTCTCAATTACAAAACCCTAAAAAAAGACTTTAAATTACAAAAAAATGATGATTTAAAGAAATTATACCCTTGGCATTCTCTAGTGTCAAGAAGAATCTGGAATGCTGACTTCTCTGATAAAAACCCTATTCCTATTGTGGGGTAGGATTTTATTTTAACATGAGGGCTGTGGGATTTGTTCTCTTCTTGGCAAGCACAGCTTCCTTTTGGAAAAAGACGTTGTTGCCAGAACAGTGAATGGAGTGCAGTACTTAGAATCAAGAGAAACCTAAGTTCAAATCTTCCCTCTCATATTTATTAGCTTTGTGACCTTGGGCAAATTTCCCTGTGTTTAAAATAAGGATAATAAATACTACTTGCCTCAGAGGCTGTTGTGAGTATCAAATGAGATAACATGTAAAGCACTCTGAAAACCTTAAAGTATCATGAAAATTATTGCATTATTACTACTTGACATAAAACCAGAAAAAAAAATTAAAATTAAATATACTGGAACACCCAATCTTCTTTAAAAATCTGTTTGGAGAGTTGACTTCTGCTCAAAAAAATGTTTAGAAACCTTTTTAAAGTTTTGGTTCTTTATTAATGATAAGTATCATATATATCCTTTATGGGTCAAAAATAATGTAAGGGACTGACCTTTACTTTCACTAAAAGTTCATATGAAAATGCAAAAATAGATAGGCTAACATGCCTTTTGAAACATAACTTTTCTTATAGGCATATCGCTGTTTGTCTCTAATACTCCCAGATAAAATGGACTTTAAATGTTTTTTTTCTTCCCATTCTGGCATTTAGGTATCCTCAAATCTGCTTTCCCATCTCACTTATGCTGTGAGCCTTTTTGTTCTTTCCTTTTTTCTTTCGCCTTTACATCCCCTAGCTTTTTGCTAGTCGTTCTATATGTTAGTCAAATTACATGGCTACTGACAAATTCATATTGTAGTCCTATCTCTTTGCATTTCTAAATTAACAGCTGCTTTAATTTTTCTACTAAATCTAGCATTTTTACCCAGTGCATTTTAATAATTCTGTTATTGTTGTTGCTGTCCAGGTGTGACTCTTTGGCTGTCTTAAGTCCTTTTCTCTTTTATTTTTATAAGATTTTGCAAATGTTATTCACTCTCATGGTTTCAAGTCCAAGCAAATAATCTGAGGGATTGATAAATCCAACCCTGAACTGTCTACTGAACTCTAGTTCCATATGTCCAGCTACTTGTTGGGTATCTCCTCTGTCATTTCCTTGAACTTTAAATTTTAACACCAAACCAATCTTTCTTCCTGAATCTCATTTCTTTTGATGGAATCGACATTGTCTAGGTCAGCCTTACTTGTAATTTTGTAGGCATCTTTGACTCTTCCTTGACTCTTCACCTGAACATCCCATTATTTTATGTTACTTATCATTTTATGTTACTTATTTTCATCTTATTTCTTCTTCTCTTCCATGAACTTCATTGTCATTCCCCTCCACCACAGCTGTAACTTTCATTATCTTTCAGGATGGTCAAAAGAGCACTGGAACATAGAAGCTTGGTTCAAATTTCAGCTTTGCCTCTTGCTACCTATGTAATATTAGCCAAATTGTTTAACATCTTTGGGTCTCAGTTTCCTCATGTGTAAAAATATGGAAGTTGAATTACACAGCCTCTAAGGTACCTTCTCACTGTACATTTTTTTTACCCTACAATTATTAGAATAGTTTCATAGAGTTGTCATAATACCAGAAAATGCAAAGGATTCAGGAAATAAGAATATAGATATGCCCAAGAACCCTTTCCTTTGCAAAGAAGCATACTGAGCTACGTAAAGGGGTATGATATTGTAGAAAACATTCCCTTCGATTAATTGAAATCATAAGACGAAATCCTTGCTCCAAAAGGATCCTTTAATTCTCCAGAAGAATTAATTTATTAAATTATGTGTTCTAGCCTTGAAAAGGCTCATTTATCTTCCATGATCAGAGCCCTTTATATTCAAAAAAATCTCCTCCTTGATTGTGAGAGGGTAAAGCCCTTACAGAATCAAAGAATTTGAGAGTAGGAAGCAACTTAAATGTTCATCTCCTCAAACCCCTATACAAATGGAAATTCTACTATAATTTGCCTTACCAGTGATAATAAAGTCTCTACTTGAAAACCTCCAAGGAGGACAACCCTACCATTTCTTGGGGAAGACCATTCTACTTTGCAATAACTTTGATTGTTAGGAAGATTTTCTTGACATCAAAATGAAATTGACTTTTTTGTCACTCTTACCCAATGTTCTTAGTTATGCCCTCTGGGACCAAAAAAAAAGTCGAATCCCTCATGCTGTTGAAAACCATCTATATAGTTCAAGGCAGCGATTATGTCCTTCCTTGAACATTCTCTTTTCTAGGCTATGCATGCTGAATTCCTTCAACTAGTCCTCATGACACAGACTCAATTTCTTTTACCATCCTGGTTGTCCTCTTCTGGATACTTTCCAGAATATCAATGTCCTTCTTACATTATCATGACCAGAACTAAGTTTAATTCTATAGATAAGATTTGACAAAGGAAGAGTACAGTAAGACTATTATCCTTTTATTTTTGGAAACTATATTTCTTTTAATGGAGCCCAAGATTTAACTTTTAATGTAGCTGACTTACTTTGATCTTGCATCTACTGATTCTCTCTCCCTCCCACTCTCCATCTCTCTCTCTCTCTCTCTCTCTCTCTCTCCATATATATATATATATATACATATACATATATATATACACGATATATTATATATATAATCTCTATAGATAGAGAGAGACATACAAAATATATCTTCTTCAGAACTACTAACTAACCATACAGTGTACTTTTGAGGTTGCTTTTTTGGCCTTGTTTGTAAGCATTTGCTTTTATCCCCATTAAATTTCATTTTATTGGATTCAGCCCTATGTTCTAGACTGTCAGGGTCCTTTGGAATCCTGATTCTATTACCCAGTTTGTCATTTATCTGTTCCAAAATTGTGTTACGTGGGAATTTGAAGAGCAGGTCTTCTATGCCTTCTCCAAATCACTGGATAAAAATAATAAACAGCATAGTACCAGGCACAGATTCTTGAAATATTCTGGTGGAGATTTCTTGACATGTTGGCATTAATCTATTAACCACTATTACTTGAGTATGACATCTACCATATTCTGGAACTGTTTAATTGGGTTTTTGTCTGGCACAGAGTCTGGCAAATTATGACCTGACCAAGGAGGCCTGTTTTTGTAAGCTGGTAAGCTAAGAATGTCATGAGCTATTCTTGAAGAAGCAATTCATAATTACTGTCCCTCTTTCTTTATGTTTACCAATGATGATTCATTTTCTGATTTTCTAAGGAATTGAGGTTAAGCTCACTGGCTTGTAATTTTCAGATCCTATTCTCCTCTCTTATCTCTAAAAATCCAAACATTTGCCTTTTTCCAATATTTTTGTATCTCATCTGTTTTTCATGATTTTTCAAATATCATGGACAGCTGTTCAATCATCACATCTACCAGTTTTTCAAGTACCTAATACTATAATTAATTTGAGTCAAGTGACTTGAATTCATCAATTCAGCTAGGTCTTCTCCTACTATCTCCTTATTTATTGTGAATATCAATTCCCTGTTTGTTGTTAATTCCTCCTATCATTTCTAGTACAGAAGGCATTTTCCTTGGCAGAGGAAAACAGAAACCGAATAAGGGATGAGAAGCTCAGCCTTCTCTTGTTATCATTTATCCTTGCCCCATTCCCCCCAGGAAAAAAATGTTTTCATTCTTTGATCCTTTTTATTTTTCTCAATACTGCTTTTTGTTATCTTTATTCTTTCTCACTGACTACAACTACTCTTCAGTTTCAGCAGTCCTCACACTGCCGTGCCCTTATGTTCGTTCATCCTCTGTCAGCTAGCCTTGCTTCTGTATTCCCTACATTTCTTAAAAAATAAAAATCTGACTTGGTTAGCAATTTCTCAATGCACCCAAATTAGTCACTTGATATAAATTCTGCTTTTTTCCTTTTCAGTAGGAGTGTTTCAGTTTTTTGTTTTTTAAATTTCATTATATTCTCCCATTACTCCTACTTCTTGGCTGACTTTTCCTGGGTTTTTTTTTTGTTGTTGACCATGGGAAACTATCTTTTAGACTAAGTCCCTGAATTTTGCTTTTTAAAAATATTTGGGGCATAAGTCAGATTACACCTGGATTTCCTTGTTTCTATCACAAATTCTGGCAGGGGAATAGTCATGTTTTCTCAGAGCTCTTATTTCTACCCCTGATCTTATCACTAAGGCAACAATAAATTATTAGCTGCTTTGCATTTTACTGGGAGCTTCAGCAAAAGTCTGGAAAATTGAAGTTCTCCCATTAAAAGTAAATCAATACCTCCCTGCCAGGTTTATAATTTGTTTCTCAATCCCCTTCATCTTCTTCCTCCTTCTGTTCAGACGGTCTGTAATATACTCCAAGGCCAAAATCCCTTCAATTTCTCTCTCTTCTGACCTGTATCCAAATATGCTCTGTTATACATTCCATGCTGTGGTTCATGTATTACCTATGAAATCCAATTTGTCTCTTTGTATTAAAAATTGTTTTGTTAATAATGACTTTATGCAATTTCATAATTCAAAGTTCAAAGAATTTTAGGATGGGAAAGGACCTTGAATTCTACCTAACATATTCAAGGACATTCATTAAGTACCCATATATGTTACCAGTGTGATAGTCCCTCAGGTTACAAATCTGAAGAAATGGCATAGTCCATGATGTCATTGAGCTTATAGTTTACTAGGGGAGATATTACATGTAAACAGATAATAATAATACAAGATAGGTGTAGTAGGAAGGCCGAATTTATGATCTCAAATATAATCATGTATATGTTTGAATGGTCCGAAATCGCAAGGTATGAGAGATTCTCTAAGGAGAAAACAACAAGAAATTTATTTAGGCCCCACCGCAGCAAAAACTTGAA
>JAQQSZ010017868.1:0-10702 GCA_028646595.1 Phalanger gymnotis | reverse complement strand
ATCTAATTTTTAAGGTAGTATTTTCTTTAGTGGTCTTTTGGGCTTCCTTTTCCATTTGTGTAATTCTGCCTTTCAAGTCATTCTTCTACTCATTGGCTTTTTGGAGCTCTTTTGCCATTTGAGTAAGTCTATTTTTTAAGGTTTAATTTTCTTCAGTATTTTTTGGGTCTCCTTTAGTCAGTCATTGACTTGTTTTTCATGGTTTTCTTGCATCACTCTCATTTATCTTCCCAATTTTTCCTTTACTTCTCTAACTTGCTTTTCCAATTCCTTTTTGAGCTCTTCCATGGTCCGAGGTCACGCTATGTTTTCTTGGAGGCTTTTGATGTAGGCTCTTTGACTTTGATGACTTCTTCTCCACTGTATGTTTTGGTCTTCTTTGTCACCAAAGAAAGATTCCAGAGTCTGAGTCTGAGTCTGATTCCGTTGTCACTGCCTGGCCATGTTCCCAGCCAATTTACTTGACCCTTGAGTTTTTCATAGGGGTATGACTACTTGTAAAGAATAGAGTACTTTGTCCCAATCTTGAGGGGCTGTGCTGTTGTTTTCAGAGCTATTCTACACAGCAAGCTCTGCCATACCAGTGCCACTTCTTCCCCAAGAATTGCCAACCCAGACAGGACTCAGATCTAAGCTGGCTCCGCACTCTTGCTCAGATCTGCCACTTAATTCCTCCCACCAGGTGGGCTTGGGGCTGGAAGCAACTGTAGCTGTAGCTCTGTAAGCAGCCTCAGAGCTGCACCACCTCTGCTGCCCCAGGGGGTGGCCTAACCACTAACGCCTTTCACTCTGTCCCCTGCCGGTTTTTCCACTAACCCTCTTTGGTGTTTGTGGATTGAGAAATCTGGTAACTGCCACAGCTGACTGATTCAGGGTGCTAGGGCCTGTTCTGCCCAGCTCCTGGTCTGGTTGGTCTTGGTGCAGCCCACGCTGGTCTCTGCTCCCCTCTGCTCCCAGTTCCATGCGATAGACCTCACACCACGACTATCCAAGCTGTCCTGGGCTGGAGCCGTGCTTCCCTTTGCCATTTCATGAGTTCTGCAGTTCTAGAATTTGTTCAGAGCCATTTTTTATAGGTGTTTGGAGGGACCTGGGTGGGGAGCTCACCCAAGTCCCTGCTTTCCAGCTGCCATCTTGGCTGTGCCCTTCCTTGCATATTTCTTACACAAAAGTATTTTGGGAGATAAAAATTTTCACAGGAAGTCCATCATTTGTTTTTGTTTTCTCTTCTTTAGAAATTGTTCCAGTAATGCGTTAGGAAACATAACAAAATGAGAAAAGTTAAGTTAGTAGTCTGTTCTGCATTTGCAAGAATAAATATCTTTTTTTCATTA
This sequence comes from Phalanger gymnotis, assembly GCA_028646595.1. Lineage (NCBI taxonomy): Eukaryota > Metazoa > Chordata > Mammalia > Diprotodontia > Phalangeridae > Phalanger > Phalanger gymnotis. The sequence goes on along the minus strand of JAQQSZ010017868.1, from coordinate 9,368 downwards.
AATATTTAAAGTGGTGAGAGCTCATTTTTTAATTATTACAATCTTGGGAAAGTGGAACTTGTTTGCTGTATTTTTGTTTTGAGAGGTAATACGTTTTTAAAGTACATCTCTAACTTTCCCCAATAAGTTCTACTGTAATAATTACAAGTCAGTGAAGACAGTGAGCATAAACCAAAACCAGACAGGTGGTCGTCATTCAAGATGTTCTAGGATTTTTTCCGTGAGAGAGTTTTTTTAAGCTACATGTTAACTGTGACCATTCCTAGAACCTGGCTTTAAAGATCGAATGAGCACAGTCACAATGAACTGGGAAATTTCATATTTATCATTTGATAAATGGTATAGTGCACTGGCCAATGGAGATCATTACAGAAAGGAATTTCACAGAATATTTAGTCAGAAGGGACATCAGAAGCCTTCTAGCACAACCCATACCAGAAAATAATCCCCTTTTGCAACATCCCTGGCAAATGGTCATCTCGAAGACCTTAACTGTGGCTGAAACGGTTGTCTCCTAAAGAATCCCATTCCACTTTTGTCCAGCTGTAATTGCTAATATATCCTGACAGCCTAATTTGTGACTTCCACCCATTGTACCTGGGTCTTCTCTTTGGGGCCAAACTGAAGAAATGTAATTTCTCCTTCATATGACAATCTTTTTAAATACCTGAAAACGGATATCCTCTCTATGTTCTCCCCAACCCCACCACAGTTTTTCCTTTACCAATTCCTTCAACCAGTCCTCATGTTACGTAAACTCATGGCCATTCATCATGCTGGTTGCCCTCCTCTGGATACTCTCCAGCTTATCAATGTCTTTTTTAGCTGTAGTGCCTAGGACTGATCATAATACTTAACTGTGGCCTGTCCAAAGTTGAGAGGTATTCTTTATTCCTGTAAGCTAGTCTTTTAATGCTGTCCAAGATAATAATGGCTTCTACATCATATTAAGTTCACAGTCAACAAAACCCTCAGGTCTTTTTCAGATAATCTATGGCATAACCAAATCTTGTACTTCTGAAGTAAAATTCCTGAACCCAAGTACAAAGCCTTCTATTTTTCCTTAATAAATTTCAGCTTATTAGATTTAGTGCAATGTACTGATCTGTCAATATCTTTTTGGATTTTGACCAATATTTCAATATGCTAACTATCCCTCCCAGATTTGTGTCTTCTGCAAACGTGATAAGCATGATGCCTATTTCCCCTTAAACTATCTAGACTTTCATGTCTAGAAGCAACTTAGTGTGGGATGCTTATCCTATTAAAATATTTCAGCACCTGTGGAATCCTTTTTTCTTCATCTTGAGAACATCTTATTGCTAATTAAGTTAATGCTGGCTAAATGGGTGAAAGATGTGACCTTAATCTAGGATAAAGATTCTCAAACTTTTTATGTCCTGGACACTTTTGGCATTCTGGTGAAGCCTGTGGACCACTGAAAAATGTTTTTAAGTCACTAAAACAAGAGACAAAGGATTGCAAAGGAAACAGTTACATTGAAATATAATTATAAAAATATTTTAAGAGTTTATGACCCCATGAACAGGAGTCTTTTCCTTATACTATTGTGTGTCAATTCACTGTAGAGCATAGCTTCAAAGACCTAAGGAAGAACACTGATGTGACTCCAGTGATTTCATAATTACCTGGGAAATGGGATAGTTCACAACACTAAGATAAACTCTCAGTATATACCTTTCATTTGATGATCTGACTTATAATTGTAATTTTTGATGGCAACTATAATGACAAACCTATAAATTCTCCATGGCAACAGTGCTAATCACATAGCAGGTTGTTGTTTCATTTCAGTTGTATCTTACTCTTTGTGACTCCATTTGGGGTTTTCTTGGCAAATATGTTAGAGTAGTTTGCCATTTTCTTCTTCAACTCATTTTACAAATGAGAAAGCTGAGACAAACAGGGTTAAGTGATTTGCCCAGGCTCACACAGCTACTAAATGTCAGAGACAAGATTTGAATTCAGATCTTCCTGACTGAAGGCCAGCACTCTATCCACTGTGCCACCTAGTTTCCTAAAGAGTAGGTTAGCATATATTTATTTAATGAAACCATTTGGGTTTTTTGTTTTTTCTTTGTTTGGAATGAACCAATTTTCCTTTCCATATACTGCATAATTACACATTTTGTTTGTCTACAACTGTAGGGTTCACAGAATATGAAGATCTTCTCTGTCCATTAATAGGTCTATATGACCATGTGTCCCCTTTTTTCTTGGAACAGGGTCTATGTTCCCAGGTCTAAAGGTACGCAAGTATTTCAACTTGGATGTCTTGCTGCTTTCAGCTCAGGCCCAGCTCACAGCTGTGATAAAACCTGAGGGGCACATAGAGCCCACTGGGGGAGGAACCTGCCTAAGGGTAAGCTTACTTAGGGGAAGCTTGCCTGCTGGAAGGCTTTTACACCTTTCAGTACTAAGCTAACTAGGCACTGAGTCACGAGTTGTGATGCCTTCTGACTGAGCCTATTAGCAGAAAGTGTATATATATATATGTATTCTGAGGTGAGATTTTGCTTTGGGGGTTTGCTCACAAGAAGGACCTTTTGATTCCCTGGATGGGACTCTGAATAGCCATTTGTTAAGAGCCCCTCTCCACCAGCTACTCAGATGTTGATGGTCCCCTGATCTGGTGGTGTATGTAGGTGGTTGTGTTACTTTGTACAGACTGGTTGGAGCTCTGTGTGTTGAATCTCCTTGTATTTTCTACTCATCTGTAATTAAAGTAAGATTGTTGACCCCTTTAAAAGTTGCCTTTCCTTTAGAAAAGTGGATGGAAGAACCTGTGCTAGCAGGCCATCTTGGGTGTGCCAGGGTGCTTGCTGTTACAACAACCAAGTATTTACTGAGTTTGGTTCAGTTTTTCTGGGTCTAGGACATTTGACGATAGCATGAAGGAAGAAAGTCAACAAGCCCACAAGCATCTGTTAAGGACTTACTCTGTACCAGGTACTATGCTAAGCCCTAGGAATACAAATCCAAGTACAGAGATAGTCTCTCTCCTCAAGAAGCTTATGTTCTAATGGGAGAAGACAACACACAAAAAGGAAGCTGTGAAGGAGTGTGCATGTGTGTGTGTGTGTGTGTGTGTGTGTGTGTGTGTTTAGGGGTGAGTACAAAAGCATCAAACTGAGCTTCCCTCTGTTCCTTAATTGTAACAGTCTATTCCCCACATTTGTGTCCTTGCACTGGCTATACCTTCTCCCTGGAATTCACTTTCTCTTCATCTCTGCCTCATGGATTTCTTCTCTTCCTTTAAAATGGAGTTTCAGGCATGTTTTTCCATATGAATCTTTTCCCAATTTCCCCAGCTGGTAGCGCCAGCCTCCTAAACTAACGTATTACCCTGTTCCTGGAAGCTTAAAGTCTCTTAATGAAGCCCAAGATAACATTAGCTTTTTTAGCTTCCATGTAGTATTGCTAGGCATATTCATATGTATATATTAAGTTTATACTTATACTTCATATATTTTATATATTCTCTCTGCCATTATAATGGAAGTTCCTTGAAAATGGGGATCATTGTATACTGATTCAACAATTCTGGAGAGCAATTATGAACCATGCCCAAAGGACTATAAAACCATGCATACCTTTTGGCCGCACAATACCACTGTTAGGTCTGTTTCCCAAAGAGATCAAAAACAGAAAAGAAAAAGACCTATATTTACAAAAATATTTATAGCAGCTCTTTTAGTAGTGGCAAAGAATTGGAAATTGAGGGGTTGTCCATCAATTGGGGAATGGCTGAACAATTTGTTGTATGTGATTGTGATAGAACACTATCATGCTTTAAAAATGTTGAGCAGGCACAGTTTAGAAAAATCTGGAAAGACTTACATGAACTGATGCAAAGTGAAATGAACAGAACCAGGAGAACATTGTACGTAGTAACAGCAATATTGTATGATGGGAATATTTAGCTATTCTCAGCAATACAATGATCCAAGACAATTCTGTAGGACTTAAAATGAAAGGTGCTGTCCATCTCCAGAGAAGGAACTGGGAGAAGTTGAATGCAGATCAAAGATATTTTTTCTTTTTCTTTTTCTGTCTGTCTTTTCTTTCACAGAATGACTTGCATAGAAATGTGTTTTGCATGACTAGACATGCATAACCTATGTCAAATTGCTTGTCTTCTCAATATGGGGGCGGAGAACAAGGGAGCTCGAAATTTGAAAAAAAAAAGAATGTTAAAATTGTTTTTGCATGTAATTTGGAAAAAAATATTAAGAATTAAAAATGGGAATCATTTCTTTGTTTTTGTAGCTGCATTCCTAACATCTAACATAGTGTCTGACACGTAATAGGCTTTTAGCAGATACTTGCTGATTGATCTGCTTCATTATAGTTTATATTTTGAATTTCTGTTCACTTAGTCACTAAAATCTAGTATTAAGATAAAACTGTGATTAACTCAGTCATTTATTGATCTGTGCATATATAATTTGCTTACTGTGCAACTGGGAGTGAGATTGTAGTCAGCTACACACATAAAGAAAGAAGGAAACCCTTTTCCTAATTTGCTCATATCTTTTGACATGTAGGGGCTTGAAATGAACAAAAACATTTTATTGGTAAATTTCATTATCACTCCTCAAAATCAGGTGTGAGAATGGGGATTAATTGAGTAAATAAATCAAATTACCCCATCCTAATTAAAGTAAGTGATAAGATATTAAGCCTATTATGTTTCTTGCATGAGAACACATTTCGATTATTAGGTGTGAAGAAAGCCTGGACATCTCCCTGAGTGTGACAGGAAATAGGTTCTAATTTGTTGAAAGACTTAGTCATGCCCTCTGCAGTCTGCATAAAACCATTAAGTTAGTTGCAATTGGTGATTCAAATATCTGCCAGCATAGAAGGAGATTCAAATGAGAAGCAAGCCAGTAGACAATGTCTAGCCATAGTGCTTCCTCCTCCCCACCCCAAGAGGCAACCATTAGAACAACTTAGACTTGGCCTCTTCTCTCCTCTACCGGCCCCCACCCAAAACTTCAATCACAGGAGTATCTATTATACTTCATAGGTCTGAATGATCTCGGACTTTCGGGCAGCATCCTAGTAATGTTGCTGGAACAGTTAACTACATAATCTACATCAGGGGCCAAGAACAGACTGGATTAGATAAGAGAATTAGATTGAAGGCTCTACAAAGATCCTAGAAGATAAAAAAAATACCCCATATCTAAGGGGAACATCTTGAGGTATCAAGCAAAAGGACTTCCAATAGGTATGATTTACCCCCTTTTGTCCCATACATTTTAAGACTGACCTTTCTTTCCCCTACACCCTCTATGTACTAGTGAGACAGTAACTTTGTCAGAATGCAGAGAGAGGAGAGGGTTTATACCGACTCTTTTTACCATGCTACTTTACTTGAATACACCTTTTCACAAAAATAATTGAGTTAGGCTGAAGAATTGACATTAAATGATATGGGGAAGCAAACTGGTGGGGGTTCATGGGCTATAGCCTAAGACTTTCTCAGCTCCTCTATCCACTGCTGCACCAGTCTTAAGGGGACTTAAGGAACCATGGAGAAGTTATCCTCTGTGTATCAAATTTGCCAGTGCATCATGGATTCTCCTGGGCAAAGGAAAATCATTCATCAGTGTTTGGAGAAAAAAGCTTGGTAAGAAGAAGCTTTTTACATAGTTTCTCAGAGACAATGCACTTGGGTAACTTTCCTTCCTTGTTGCTAAATTCCCCTGACCTTTACAAGGAAAACCCATTATCTGCTAGGAAAGGGGCAATGGAATCAACTTGAATTAAGTCATGTATGAAGTGAGGAGCTGGGAAGGAGTTGCTCTTCTTACATGCGGGTAAGGGCCAGAGAAAGAGAGTTGTTAGTTTTCCCCTTAAGCAGACAACTTCAACCCCCAGTTTCATATTACACTATTATTTTTTTTTCTTTATACAATTGGAATCCTGCGTAGGGTCTAGGGGAGGGGAAGCTTTCTAAACTCATTATGTCAACTCCTCTTAATCTGTTCTTGACCACTGGCAACCTAGCTACTAAAGTATTCACTTAAATGAAATTGCTCTAACTAAAGTTTCCAATGATTTCTTAACTCCAGGGGCATTTACCTAGAATTCTTCTTCCTTGATGTCTTTAGCATTTAACATTGTTGACCACCCTCATTTTCCAGATGCTCTTTACTCTCCGGATTTTCTTAACATTGTGCTTCCTTAGTTATCCACTTAACTGTCTGGTCACTCTTCGAAGCGTGGGATGTTCCCTGATTCACACTCACATAGCATCACTGGGAAAACATTTATTTTGAGAACATAGGCCTTTTTCTTGAGGAACAGTGTATCTACCCATATATACATCTTAAACCAACCAAATGAATTGCCCTTTTTGAAAAAAAAAATGATGAACTTAATCACAGACAAATGTAAAGATTGCAAGACAATAATAAAAATAATGCAGGTATACTTTGGGAATTTGCATTATTAAAAAGGAAACAGCTAGTCTTTGGACTGCAAGGATGATGCAAAACAAATTTGTCTATAGTGTCTGTTCTTATCAGGTTTTTAGTATAGTTGAGGAAAGAAGACGTAAATATGTTAAATGTTAAATACTAAAATGAGACCAAGACAACAAATTGAAAAAAGTCACAAGACGGTAAGTGGTAAATTGCTAAAAGAATTACGCAAATGATAATTGCTCTAGGGATTCAGAAGAATGAGAGATCAGAATGGGAACGTTGAGAGGAAAGACCATGAAAGAATTGGGATTTGAACTGATTCTTAATGGAAGAGTAGTCATTTAGGATGACGAGGACATTCAAAGCAGGGGAAAGGAATTGAACAAAAACAAGCTAAGAGAAGGTATATGGTCTGTTCGAGGGATAGTGAAAAAATGACCTTGGCTTAGACGGAAAGTCATTAGATCTGCCTCCAATCTCTTCATCTTTGGTCCATTTTGTATATGCCAAAATATCTCCCAAATAGACCTTGTATGTTCCCATGGTCATATGTTTGCTTAATACCTTCCCCTTGCCTATAGTGCCCTCTCCCCACCATTTATCCTAGAAGTTTGGAAGGAAACATATTGTGAAGTGCTTTAAATGACAAGGGATTTTTATATTTTATCTTGGAGATAATAGGGAGCTGTTGGAGTTAATTTAGTTGGAAAGGTGGCTGACATGGGAAGACCTAAGTTAAGAAAATTACCAACCAGTGCTTTACTCTTTGAATGTGTCTGTCACAATTTCTCTCCCTATCTCTCTTTGCTTCTGCCTTTCTCCCCTTTCCCTCTCTCTCTCTCTCTCCTTCTCTCTCTACCCCCTCTGTCTCTGTCTCTCTGTCTTTCTCTGTCTCTCTGTCTGTCTTCTTCTCTGTCTCTCTGTTTCTTTCTCACTGTCTCCCTCTCCCATCTATCTGTCCCTTTCCCATTTCTACTCCTACCTCTTTCTGTATATTTGGGAGTGGCCTTGATCTTGTCTTCTCATGTCTCTGCCATTTTACATAGTGTTATGTGTAGGCTGGGACCATTTGACTTAGGGTCAAAATCAATTTGCTGCAAGCCCTTTTAAATGAATAATTGCATATGATTTTGATTATTGTTAAAGGTTAGATTTTCATTACGAAGCAGTAATTTTTTTATAAAATCACATTTTTTCCATTTTACTCTAATAACATATTCATTAATATGTCCTCTATCAGTCCATGTACCTGGTTGTTACATTTGTTTCTGATTTAGGCATTCCTTACTTAGTCCATATGTTTGATACATGTTCCCTTTTGACTTAGGTGTTTTCATAATTGTCTATATGCATCCTATTTCCCTTGAAAAATCTGTCTGTTTTTCAAGTAAAATGGCATATTCATTTTGTAGGTTCAGAGGATTTAGGGGTTGCACAAATAAGGTAAGCATTAACCATTCGTCCTAGGGAATAGGGAAGTTTCTGTAAGCATTTGACTATATTTTATCCTCCTCACTTCTTGCCTGATCATAGATTGTGAGGCAATGTGAAGTAGGGGAATGAGCATCGTACCATCCCTGTAACTTTTAGAAGCAAAGTTCTCCTTCCTGGCCACTACTCCCCTCTGTGTGTTGTTTTTTCTGTGTGAATTGCTTTTTAATTTATATCTTTGCGCAATGCTTGGAACATGGATAGCACTTAAAATGCCCTTCCTTTCTGCCTTCATTCATTCCTTCACAGATCAAGTGGAAAAGACTGACAAACATCACACTATTTCCATGGGATTGAAGGGGCTAGGCAAGCATTGTAAATCTCCATTCTAAAACCTCTAGAAGGTATATACTGTAGCTTGATGGATAAGAGGCAGTTCTTCATTCTTTCCCATCTCCGTATGAAAGTTGAGAAAAGGAAACTTCAGCTATCCAATTCAAAACTCTTTACTCATTCAGACCATTTGATCTTGGTGCATATGTATATACAAGGCCTAAAAGTCTGAGAGCCTGTTCAGTCTTCAAAAGCAAAGTTAGATGGTCCTTATCTAACCACCCTACACTCTTGTGACCCCCTCTCTCAGACTTTTCCTCTGGCAGAGCCTGAGTGGTTGGGTTTGATGACACTGCCTTCTTTATGATACCCCCTCCAAACATCTAAAATGTAATGAGGTGCTAATTGCTAATTACAGCACTAACATATTCAATTGGAAATTTGAATTGGTAGCTTTCTTGCCTGGGTGGTGCTCAGCTAAGGTTGGCTATTTGCCAATTTGCATGACTAAGATTTAAAAGCAAAATAATGATTGAAGGGTAGGAATAAAATATTTGATTCCCTTGCCAAGTCAGCTATGTTTGGCAAGAAGTGGAGCTGGGAGTGTTTCAAGTAGCAATTACCACCATCCTTGAAATCAAGCACATTGTTTTTTTTATAAATTTTATTTAATGTATTTAGTTTTCAGCATTGATTTTCACAGGAGTTTGAATTACTAATTTTCTCCCCATATCTACGCTCCCCCCCAGTCCAAGATGGCGTATATTCTAGTTGCCCTGTTCCCCAGTCTGCTCTCCCATCAGTCACCCCACTCCCCTCCTATCCCCCTTTTCCCTTCCTTTCTTGTAGGGCAAGATAAATTTCTATGCCCCATTGCCTGTGTATCTTATTTTCTAGTTGCCAGCAAAAACTTTTTTTGTTTTTGTTTTTGAACATCTATTTTTTAAAACTTAGAGTTCCAAATTCTCTCCCCTCTTCCCTTCCCACTCACCCTCCCTAAGAAGTCCAGCAATTCAACATGGGCCACATGCTTATCATTATGTATAAACCTTCCACAATACTCATGTTGTGAAAGATTAACTATATTTTGCTTCTTCCTAACCTATCCCCCTTTATTGAATTTTCTCCCTTGACCCTGTCCCTTTT
>JAQQSZ010017867.1:0-10702 GCA_028646595.1 Phalanger gymnotis | reverse complement strand
GGGGAGGGCAGACTGGGGAACAGGGCAACCAGAGTGTATGCCATCTTGGAGTGGGGGGGGGAGGAAATGGGGAGAAAATTTGTAATTCAAACGCATGTGAAAATCAATGCTGAAAACCAAACATGTTAAAAATAAATTTAATAAAAAAAAAATACTGATCACTTCATCTCCAGAGAAAGTCAATAGTAAATCAGATGATATGATATAGCCAATGAATGCTCCCTCTCTTTGCACATACCTTAAAGTTACACATTTAAGTCTTCTAAAGACTGGACTCCTGGAAACCTAATTATTTGGTGAAATGAATTATGGCACAGGAAAATGAATGTTTTAATTGTTTTTCAATTCATTTTACATATACAAAAGTCCTACTTTGATGCCTCATCAAGTGTGGAGGGCTCTATTCCAGAGGAGCGAAGCTTTAATAAACCACCAAAATGAGAAGGCTCTAAGGCTGGGTCCAGCAACAGACTATAATCTGCTACCTGAGAACCAGCCTAAGTACAGGAAGGCTTATCAAAGAATGCTAGACACTACATCAGTGATTCCCAACATGTTTTATTCTTTGAATTCCTCTCATACACAACAACAAAAATGTGTGGAATCCTCAGTGTAATTCAATATACTACTCGTAATATTCAATAATTGTTTGTTTAAAGCACTGTTAAAGAATTTTAGCAGGAACCTCTTGGACTATAACCAAAAACCACTTTAAATGGGAACCAATGTACTAGGTGAGAAATTTTATAGTCCTGTGTGCTGCTCCACCCATTCTGCTGTGATGGTAGTAGCAAAGTGGCAGAAAAGAAGATAGATGGTACTAAGAATCACACAATTCTTAAACTACCTACTTAAGACTACCTAGCAATTTAACTTTTGGGAAGATTCTTGTCCAAAGGCCTACGAGTTGATACACATTAGTGGAAATGAGCAATATCCATATAGATATACCTAACATAAATATAAATAAAACCAGGTAACAAAGAAGTTGCATTTAAATGAAAAGATAGCTCACCGGTTGTTCTTTGAAGAGGCAAATAAAAGAGTAGGCACAAGTATTCTGCCAAAAAGAATCATTCCATGAGATACTTAGTCATCTCATCGTGCAATGTTCTTGACAGCATAAACAATCAGAAAATAATTACAGTTGATGAGCCAACATGTTGCAAAAGATAAAGAACTATAGAAATTCTACTCACTTCCTCCTTACCACTTATTACTACAAAAATGCCCGTTCTCCTCAATCCTTATGAAAATTTTTACTTAACCCTATCCAATCCCTCAAGCTATCATCTTATATCTTTCTCCCTTTCATTCCCAAGCTCCTAAAAGAATTGTCTAACTTCACTGCCTCCAACTGCTTACCATCCATTACCTTACAATTGTGCTTGCGCCCCTACAACTAGACTAAAACAGTTCTCTCCAAGGTTACCAATGATCTCCAGTCCGAAATCCCATACTTTCCTCCAATCTAATATTCCTTGATTTTGTCAGTCAAACCCTCCTTCCCTCGAAGACTCTCAACAAGGCTTCCATGGCACTACTCTCCCGATTCTTGTCTTACCTATATGAGCAGTCCTTTGTGGGTTCATCATCTACCTCCAACACTTAAGTGTGGATGTCTCCCAAGATGATCTCATGGGTTCAAACATCTCTAAACAGAAGACTCTCAAATCTACATGATCTAGCTCTAATCTCTCTTCTGAACTCTAGTCACACACCTCCAAATGCCTGCTAGACACCTCTATCTGGATGCTACTGGTATCTCAAACTCAACATGTCCAAAAAAGAAGTCAACATCTTTTACTCTGGACCCAGCCCTATTTCAGACATCCTAAATTTCTTCTATCAAGGTCATTATCATCTTCTCAAGACACCTAGATTTTCATCATCCCATAGTCATCTTCAACCCTATGCTCTCCCTAACCCTCACATTGAATCAGTAAACAATTTTTTGTAAATTCTACCTCCACAGTATCTCTTTTCTCCATTGTCACAGTCATTTTCCTAATTCAGGCACATTATTTTTCAGTTGTGTCCAACTCTTTGTAATTCCATTCATTGTTTTCTTGGCAAAGATACTGGATGGTTTGCCATTTCTTTCAAGTCCAGCTCATTTTACAACTAAGGCAAAGAAGGTTAAAATGACTTGCCCAGGATCATACATCTAGTAAGGGTCTGAGGTCAGGTCTGAAGATCAGGAAGATGGTGGCTCCAGACCCAGGACTGCATCCACAGCTACACCACGTCCAGCCTAGGTTATTATAATAGGCCCCTTTGGTCACATGACTAGAAGTCTCTCTTCTCTCCAATCTGTCTTTGATACAGCTCCCTTTCACTAAGTCCTACTCTGGTGCCTCAATGTGAAACAGAGGTGATCCTAGGTTCTTAGAAGGCTACGCTGGTAGAGTATAAACTGGCAGGTCTTAAAATATATGCCTGGTAATGGAAGATATGGACTGGTTCTGTGATTTTTCTATATAGGAAACCCTGGTAAGGAAACTCTACCAATGCATTTGCACCTTCTCTGCAACTTGAGTTTTACAAAGTCACCTAGAATACTGCAAGTTTGAATGACTGCACCAGGGTCACAGAAACTTACCTGCAAGTCAGCAGCAGAACATGACCTGGGTTAGCTCAAAGGTTGGCTCACTCTTCACTATGCCTCTCTCGACTATATGTCTCTGTTGCATGAGGACCAGGTCAACTAAAATCAAAAGATATTCATAAGCATCTTAGCAAATGTATGGTCAAAAGTGAGACCACAGCAACTCTCAAAGATAAGTTCTAGAAGGGCTTACAAGCTTCACCAAAGAAAGAAGAACCCATATGGACTAAATTACAGATGGATGCAAGAAGTACTGAAGAAGACACAGGTCTGACCATGCCCATACCGAATTAACAGTTTTCAATGGCTCCCTAAGGCTTCTAGGATAAAATAGTCCATCAGTCTGTCAATAAGCATTTTTATTAAGTGCCTTTTATGTGTCAAGCACTCTTCATGAGCTAGAGATACAAAAAAAAAAGGTAAAAGACAGTCCCTGTCTTCAAGGAGCTCACAATCTAAAGAGGGAGACAAAATGCAAATAACTATTTACAAACAAGCCATAGACACGATTAATCAACAGAAGACACTAGAATTAAGAAGGGCTGTGGAAGACTTCCAGTAGAAAATAGAGTTCTAGCTGGGACTTGTAAGAAGCCAAGGTTGATGAGGAGATTGGGAGGAGGTACGAAGGGCTTTACATGCCAGAGAATTCTATAGTTGAGCCTATAGGTGAGATTTACTGGAGTTTACTAAGTTGGTGGAGAGCGTAGAGTGTGACATGGTCAGACCTGTATGACCACTTTGACAGATGAGTGAAGATGAACTGGAACAGGAATATTTTGTGAAAGTCAGACCAACCAGCAGGCTATGGCAATAGTCCAAGTATAAAATGACAACACACCACAGTAGGTCTTGAGCTCCACTTAATGGCTGTATTTTGGGCCCTCCAGGCTTAGAGTGAATGTCAATGGTAACTTTCTCCTTGGAAGGACAACCCTGAGGGTCTTCCCCTCCCAGTTTAATTTTTTTTTTCTAATTAAAGGGGCCATCTCTTGACTCACTTCTTAAAGAGTCCTATTCACTGAATAGGCATTACCTCACTCTAAGCGAGGACACAGAAAGGCGTTAGCCTAAAAGGGCCAGGGTCTCCAATTGCATCCTGGGCCGTCTCCAGTCATCGTGATGAATATATGGTCACTGGATCCAGATGGCTCTGGAGGAAAAAGTGAGGCTGGTGACCTTGCACAGTCCTCCCTCACTCAAATAAAAGTCAACTGCAAATTATGTCATCATTTCCCTGATGCCATGGTCCTCTTCAAAAACAAAAGACAAACACAACAAATGGCCCATACCAGGCTGGTGGCAGTGTCAAAGGAAAGATGGGCACATATGCAAGAGATGTTATAAGGGTTAAAATTCACAGGCCTTGGCAACAAATTTGATATGGGGAGAGAAAATGAGTGAAGAATTTGGAAGAACACTTAGGTTACCCGACTGGAGAACTAAAAGGATGGTATTGCTGTTAATAGTAATAGGGAAATTACGAGTACCAAAAATGTAAGGGGTGAATTCACCACCGATGAAATTAAAGCAATTATTAGGAGTTATTTTTGCCTAATTATTGGCCAGTAAATCTGATAATCTAAGCAAAATGGATGAATATTTACAAAAATATAAATTGCCCAGATTATCAAAAGAGGAAAAAGAATACTTAAATAACTTCGTCTTAGAAAAAGACATTGAACAAGCCATCAAAGAGTTCCCTAAGAAAAAATCCCCAGAGCCAGATGGACTCACAAGTGAATTCTACCAAACATTTAAAGAACAATTAATTCCAATATTATATAAACTATTTGGGGAAAAAAAACTAAATGAGGAGTATTACTCAGATTCCTTTTATGATACAAATATTATGCTGATACCTAAACCAGGCAAAAAAGAAAACTATGGATCAATTTCTCTAATGAATATTGAGGCAAAAATTTTAAATATTAGCAAGCAGATTATAGCAATATATCACAAGAATCATATAGATGCAGAAAGCCTTTGATAAAACACAACATCCATTCCTATTAAAAACACTAGAGTACATAAAAATAAATGGAGCTTTCCTTAAAATGATAAGTAGTACCTACCTAAAATCATCAGCAAACATTATCTGTAATGATAATAACCTAGAAGCCTTCCCAATAAGATCAGGGTTCATGAAGCAAGAATGCCCATTACCACCACTAATATTCAATACTGTACTATAGGAGGAAAAAAATTACTCTTTACAAATGATATGATGGTAAACTTAGAGGATCCTAGAGAATCAACTAAAAAACTACTTGAAATAATTAACCACTTTAGCAAAGCTGAAGGATATAAAATAAACCCACACAAATCATCTTATAGTAGCTATAGCATATCTTAGTATAACATCTATAGTATATCTTACTATATGTATTCTATACATTATAGAACATATATATTCTAAATGTTATAGAATATATATTCTGTATGTTATAGAATATATATTCTATATGTTATAGAATAACAAAATCCAGGAGCAAGAGATTATAAGAGAAATTCCATTTAAAATAACTGTAGACAAAAATGCTTGGGAGCCTACTTGCCAAGACAAACCCAAGAACTATAAGAAAAAAATTACAAAATACTTTTCACACAAATAAAGTCAGACCTAAACAACTGGAAAAATATTAATTGCTCATGAGTGGGCTGAGCCAATATAATAAAAATTTTACCAAAATTAATCTAGTTATTCAGTGCCATACCAATCACACTACCAGAAAATTATTTTACAGAGCTAGAAAAAAGTAACAAAATTCATCTGGAAAAGCAAAAGGTCCAGAGAATTAATGAAAAGAAATGCAAAGGAAGGTGGCCTAGCTGTACCAAATCTAAAACTCTATTATAAAGCATTAATCATCAAAACTACTTGGTACTGGCTAAGAAAAAGGGTAGTGGATCAGTGGAACAAGTTAGGTACATAAGACACACAAGTCAATGACTACAGTAATCTACTGTTTTATAAACTCAAAGACTCCAGCTTCTGGGATAAGAACTCAGTATCTGACAGAAACTGCTGGTAAAACTGGAAAATAGTATGGCAGAAACTAGGCATATATTGATTTTACACTTTATACCAAGATAAGGTCAAAATGGGTACACAATTTGGACATAAAGGGTGATACTATAAGCAAATTAGGAGAGCAATGAATAGTTTCCCTGTCAGATCTATGGAAAATAGAAAAATTTATGACCAAACAAGAGATAGAGAACATTATGAAATGCAAAATGGGTAATTTTTGGTTACGTTAGATTAAAAAGTTTTTGCACAAACAAAACCAATGCAACCAATTAGAAGAGAAGCAGATAACACAACAAAACAGGAAAATAATAAATGCTGGAGAGGATGTGGGAAAATTGGAACATTGTTACATTGTTGGTGGAATTGTGGACTGATCCAGCCATTCTGCAGAGCAATTTGGAACCATGCCCAAAGGGCTATAAAAAAGTGCATATCCTTTGACCCAGCAATACCACTTCTAGGGCTGTATCCCAAAGAAATCAGACAAGTGGGAAATGGACCAATATGTACAAAAATATTTATAGCAGCTCTTTTTGTGGTGGCAAAGAATTGGAAATCAATGGGGATGCCCACCAATTGGGGAATGGCTAAACAAATTGTGGTATATGAATGTAATGGAATATTGTTGTGCTATAAGAAATGAGGAGCAGACGGACTTCATTATAACCTGGAAAAACTTATATGAACTAATGCTCAGTGAGGGGAGCAGAACCAGGAGATCAACATACACGATTACAGACACACAGTATCTGTAAGGACTAACTTGGATAGACTTGGCTCCTCTTGTCAATGCAAGGTTCAAAGACTCACAATGGAAAAAAGCTATGCACATCCAGAGAAAGAATTATGGAGTCTGAATGTAGATTGAGGCAAACTATTTGCTCTCTTTTTTTTTCTTTCTTGTTTGGTTTCGTTTCTTCTTTCTCATGATTCATTCCATTGATTATAATTCTTTACAAGTGGACTATTATGTAAATAAGTTCAATGTGAAGGTATATGTAGAACCTACATTGGATTACATGCCATCTTGAGGGGGAGTGGGGAGGAGAGGGAAGGAGAGAAAATTTGGAAGCCAGACATGTGGAACTGAGTGTTGTAAATTAAAACTAAAAAATAAATTTATCTAAAAAAAAAGAAGAAAAGCAGAAAGCTGGGAAAAAAATTTTACAGCCAATGTCTCTCATAAAGGCCTGATTTCTAAAATATATAAAAAACTGAATCAAATTTATAAGAATACAATTTATTCCCCAATTGTTAAATGGTCAAAGAATATGAACAGGCAATTTTCAGATGAACAAATTAAAGCTATCTATAGTTATATGGAAAAAATGCTCTAAATCACTATTGATTAGAGAAATGCAAATTGAAACAACTCTTACGTACCACATCTCTCCTATCAGATTGGCTAACATGACAAAACAGGAAAATTATAATAAAGGGTGGAGATGAGGGAAAATTGGAACACTAATGCATTGTTGGTGGAGTTGTGAATTGATCTAGCCATTCTGGAGAGCAATTTAGAACTATGCCCAAAGGGCTATAAATCTGAGCCTACCCTTTGATCCAGCAACACCACTACTAGGTCTGTGTCCCAAAGACATCATACAAGGGGGAAAAGGACCCATATGTACAAAAATATTTATAGCAGCCCTTTTTGTGGTGGCAAAGAATTGGATGGAAATGCCCATCAATTGGGAATGGCTAAATAAATCATGGTATATGGATGTAATGGAATACTATTGTGCTATAAGAAATGAGGAGCGGATGGACTTTCTAAGGACCTGGAGAGTCTTATATGATTTGATGATTAGTGAAGGGAGCAGAACCAGGAGAACATTGTACACAATCACAGAAACATTGCTTCTGTGATGACTAACTTTGATAGGCCTGGCTCTTCTCAACAATGCAAGGTTCTAAGACAGCTCCAAAACACTCACGATGAAAAAGGCTATCCACATCCAGATAAAGAATTATAGAATCTGAATGCAGACAGAAGCAAACTATTTGCTCTCTTTTTTTATTTTATTTTTGGTTTTGTTACATCTTTCTCATGGTTCATTTCATTGGTTATAAATCTTTACAATTTGATTACTGGAAAAGATGTTTAACGTGAAGGTATATGTAGAACGTATATTGGATTACATGCTGTCTTGGGGGAGAGGGGGAGAAAATTTGGAACTCAAAAACCTGTGGAAATGAGTGCTGCAAACTCAAAATAATTAATTAATAAAAAAGAAGAACTCTCTTATTCATAGGTCTGAGGAGCATAAGTATATTTTGACAGTATTATATTTTTATTTTTAATTTATGGAATAAAACAAGATTTCTATAACATTTTATAATTTAAAAAGAAGACTGCACATGAATCTGTAAATCAATTACATACAATATGCTACTCCTTTTAAATATATAATAAAATTATCACACAAAAACTGTTTTTACATGTAATTGGGGAAAAAATAATTATTTAAAAAAAATAAACTGCATATTCCCTTTGTTCCACTCATACCACTACTAGGTTTACACTCCAAAGAGATCACAGAAAAAGGAAAAGGACCCATTTGTACAATAATATGATTGTTGTCATTCAGTTGTTTCAATGGCGTTCAACTCTCTGTGACCCTATTTGAGGTTTTCTTGGCAAAGATACCAGAGTGGTTTGCCATTTCCTTTTCTAGCTCATTTTACAAATAAGGAACTGAGGCAAACAGGGTTAAGTGACTTGCCCAGCGTCACACAACTAGTACCTATCTGAAGTCACATTTGAACTCAGGAAGATAAGTCTTTCTGACACCAGGCCCAGCACTGTGTCACCTAGCTTTCCCAAATATGTGGTAGCAAAGAACTAGAAATTAAGGAGATGCCTTTCAACTGGGTAATGGCTAAAAAAGTTACGATATACAAATGCAAAGGAATACTAAAAAAACCTGGGAAAACTCGTATGAAGTGAGGCAAAGTGAAGGAAGTGAACAGAATGATTAGAACAGTTTGTACAAACTGTGAAAAATAATCAACTCTGAAACATTAAGTAATTCTGATCAATGCATAAGCTCTTCATAACCTGGCCAATTTCTACCTTTCCAATCTTCTTATCTTCTACAATCTATAATCTAGGCATATTGGTGTACTTTCTGTTCCTTGCATTAGACACTCCCTCTCCCATCTCCATGCCTATTTGTTTACTGTTTCCCATGCCTAGAATATCTTCCCAACCTCTGACTCTCAGAATGCCCAGCTTCCTTTAAAAGTCTGCTTGAGTATCGCTTTCTCTAAGAGACCTTTCTTGATTCTAGAGTTAAGAAAATAATTCTGGCAACTAAGTGGAAGATAGAATGGAGTGGGGGGAAACATAAGACAGGGAGGTCAATTAGAAGACTATTGCAACAATCTAAGCAAGAGATGAGAAGGTACTGAACTAAGATAATGGTGTTCTGACTGGAGATCAGGGGACATGGGTGAGACGTAGAGAAAGAAACTTCAAGAGTTGACAACTGATTAGATAGACATGTGAGGGTGAGCGAGAAGAGTCAAGATATATCAGAGATATATACTAACCAAAGAACTGTGCTTTTTTTAAACACTCCTAATCTGTACCATTATTTTACGTTATATTTTTCATCACATTAGGAAACTGTGGCAAATAGATCTTCATATATAAGGAAAAGGTACTAATGCATAGCTAGGGATAAGAAATCTTATATAGCAACTTTAGTGCATCTTCCTGAAAAATAAGTTAGGATAAAAGAAGATAACAATCAAGATTCTTTAGCTGAATCATCTTTCCCAAGCAAAACAAAACTAAAATTTCTTTTGAATGGAAATCTCTATTTCCATATAAGATATTCTTAAGCTTATAAGATATGATGTGATATTACAAAATTGAGTTGGGCTATTTTTAGAAATGACACATCCCATATAACCAGATATTTTTAGATTATCACATTCACTTATGACATATCCAGTCTTTAAAATAAATATCTTTTAGTCAGCTGTTTTTAAAGACAAGTACCACCTTGATGTATTATTTATCAAACCACTTGTCAAAAATCAAAACATAGCAAAAAGACTGAGAAAAACAGTATGCTGAGAAGGAAAATAAAGAGCTAAAAGATCTAAAGTACATGGTGTTTAGAGAAATGGAACCTATGTACAGTCAATTTCCAACAAACCTGACCACAAACAGGCCATTCATTCATGGGCCCAAACCAAGTGGGGAATGACACCCAGGGATTCTGGTGTGAAGAATATCTTCATAATGTCTGACAGTTATTTACCACATACCTATCACTATGGAGAATGGGACTCCAGGATTATTCATTCCAGAAATCTGTGGGGTGAGAGGTGGGGAAGTAAGGGGGGGGGGGGGCCGAGCTAACAAGGTGGCTGGAAAGCAGGGACTTGCATGAGCTCTCCCCAGGTCCCTCCAAAAACCTATAAAAAAAATGGCTCTGAACAAATTCTACAGCTGCAGAACCCACGAAATAGCAGAGGGAAGCAAGGTTCCAGCCCAGGACAGCCTGGATGGTCACTGGGTAAGGTCTATCACATACAGCTGAGAGTGGAGTGTAGCAGAGCCTAGCTCGGGCTAGGCCAGGACCAACCAGACAGGGAGCCGGGCAGAACAGGCCCTAGTGCCCTGAATCGGTGAGCTGTGGCAGTTACCAGACTTCTCCCACAAACACCAAAGACAACAGAAAAGGTTAGTGGGAAAAGCTCCTGGGACACAATGAAAGGAGTTCCCAGTTCAGCCACTTCCGGGGGGGGGGGGAGAGTAGAGGTGGTGCAGCTCTGAGGACAGAACTACAGCTACAGTTGCTTCCAGGCCCAGGCCCACCTGGTGGGAGGAATTAAGTGGCAGATCAGAGCAGGAGTGCAGAGCCTGCTCAGATCTGAGTCTCAGTCCCGGTTGGCAGTTCTTGGGGGTGGAGGCGCACTAGTGTGGCAGAGTTTGCTGTGCAGAAATAGCTCTGAAAACAACAGTGCATCCCCTCAAGCTTGGAACAAAGTACTCTCTACTCTACAAGCGGTCATACACCCACAAAAAACTCAAGGGTCAAATA
>JAQQSZ010017866.1:0-10702 GCA_028646595.1 Phalanger gymnotis | reverse complement strand
TCTCCGCTTGTCTCCTGGTCTGGTAGGTCCGCGTCTGGTCTGTTTGCGCCGCGCCCGCCCCGCTCAGCCCCACTCAGCTCCGCTCCCCTCAGCTGGGGGCTGGGAGCTCCGTGTGGGACAGACCTTACCCAGGGACCATCCAGGCTGTCCTGGGCTGGAGCCCTGCTTCCCTCTGCCTTTTTGTGGGTTCTGCAGCTCTAGAATTGGTTCAGAGCCATTTTTTTATAGGTTTTTGGAGGGACTTGGTGGGGAGCTCACGCCAGTCACTGCTTCCCAGCCACCATCTTGGCTCCGCCCCCCTGAATAGATAGTTTTTGGAAGAAGAAGTCGAAGTCATAATAGTTATATACAAATGCTCTAAATCACGACTGCTCAGAGAAATGCACATTTTTTCTCTTTTAAAAATATGTATTTCTTTTGAGTTTTCAGCATTTGTTTTTATCAGATTTTAAGTCCTAAATTCCCACCCTTTACTCCTCTCACTCCAAGATGGCAAGCAATCTGATATAGGCTATACATGTATGATCATATTAAACATATTTCCACATGAGTCATGCTGTGAAAGAAGAATCAGAACGAAAGGGAAAATCCATGAGAAAGAAAAACATAACAAAAAACCAACAGCAAAAAAGAGAAAAGTGCATGTTTTGATCTGCATTCAGACTCCATAGTTCTTTCTCTGGATGTAGACAACATTTTCCATCATGAGGCTTTTGGAATTGTTTTAGATCGTTGCATTGCTCAGAAAGGCTAAGTCTAACAAAGTTGGTCATCACAATGTTACTGTTACTGTATACAGTATTCTCCTGGCTCGGCTCACTTCACTCAGCATCAGTTCATGTGAATCTTTCCAGCTTTTTATGATATTTTTGGGATACGGTATTGCTAAATCAAAGGGTATGCATAGTTTTATAACCCTTTGGGCTATAAACGTGTATCATTTTTCTATTCTGTCATGTTAGCCAATCTGATAGGTGTGGTGTGGTATCTCAGAGTTGTTTCAATTTGCATTTCTCTAATCAATAGTGATTTAGAGCATTTTTTCATATGACTGTAGATAGCCTTAATTTCTTCATCCAAAAACTGCTTGTTCCTATCCTTTGACTAGTTATCATCAATCGACATTTATTAAGTGCCTCCTATGTGTCAGGCACCTCTCCAAAGACTTCATGTTACTCCTTGTAGATAGAAAGGATAATTGGGTGAGAGCTTGACTAATTGACCATATTCTGCTAATTGAGTCTCTACCCCACTCTCCACAATGACTATTCTAAACATTCTCTTCTTACTTCAACCCTCCCACACCTCACAATCAGTAGAGGTCCTCACTTCACACTTTATGGAGAAATCACAACCTTTTTGCTGAGAGCTTCCTCTTCCTCCTTATCTGACAACCTCTTGACTTTTTCTTCCACTCTCTGCTCCTTGATTTCAGATTCTGATGAAGAAGCGTCCCTTCTCACCAAGGCCTACCCTTTATCTCCTTCCCCTTTTAAATCAATTCCTTCCAAAAGCTGTCTGTGGTCTTTCCATCACTTTGTCTCTTCCTCTTATAAACTCTTAACAACCAGGCTTCCACTTTCAACATTCAGCTGACACTCTCTTTCCCAAGTTACCAAGAAGCTCTGAATTGTCAAATGGAGTGGCCTCATTTTAATCTTCATCCTTCCATATCTCCTACTCTGACGCTGTTAACAACCCTTTCCTCCCAGATAATCTCTTCTTTCTGTTCACACCTGGTTCTCCCTCCCTTTTAACATTCCTCCACCTCTTTCGTTGGACCATCATTCATTTGTTTCTCTGTGAAGGTGGATGTACTTACTCTCAAGCTCTGCTCCAGACCCTGCTCTCGTTTCTCTCTCTACCTGTTCAGTCTTGGTGATCTCGTTCACTCCCATGGATTTAACTTCCATCTCTGTGCAGATGACTCAGAGATCTGTGTATCTAGCCCTAGTTTCTCCCCCACCTAGACTGGACAATGAGAGCAGCAGTGGGTTTTTGACTTTCTTGGTATCTCTAGGACTTAGCACAGAACCTAGAACATAGCAGTGAATAAGTGCTCAGTGCCTGAGTGACTGATGGCTGAATTCTAGTCTTGCGTCACCAACTGCTTATTGGACAATTCTACTTGCATGTCCTAAACACAACTCAAACTCAACATACCCAAAGCATAACTCATCAACTCTCCCCCCAAACCCTCTCTTCTTCAAACGTTCCCAATATTGAGGAAGGCACCATCATACTTTCAGTCACTCAGGCTCGCCCCCTTGGTGCTGTCTTTGATTTCTCACTCCTACTTACATGTAGACACAGATAGAGACAGATGGATAGAGGTGGATATTGATCCCGATCTATCTATCTATCTATCTATCTATCTATCTATCTATCTATCTATCTATCTATCCACACATATACATATACACACATGTCTATGTGTGCATATGTATAAGCATATATGTATGTGTGAGTGTGTTTCCATCTTCATATGTCCCATTGTCTACAGGCCCTGCTCACATCTCTCTACTGGTTGGGTTGTTTATTGTTCAGTTCATTTTTCAGCTTTTCATGACCCCATTTTGGGTTTTCTTGGCAAAGATCCTGGAGTAGTTTGACATTTCCTTCTGCAGCTCACTTTGCAGATGAGGAAACTGAGGCAAAGAGGGTGAAGTGACTTGCCCAGGGTTAGGCAGCTAGTGTTTCTCTGGTTGAGTAGCTTTCCATTTAAACACAACATGGTTGATGGGAGCGGTGGAGAAGGAAATCCTCTCCTTGTCTCTCCAAGCATGATTCCCTCCCAGGAGCCAGTTTCTTTCTCCATTGCCAGCTTATGGCCTAGACTGACTGAAGACCTAACTACTCAGCCTATTAAGGACCCTCTTATGACATGCTCTCCACTAACCTCATGAAAACGCCAATTCCAGGCCTCTCTCCCCCTGCCCAACTAATTTCACTGTTCCTTCAGATTCAATGAGAGAAAAGTATTCTTTGTCAAGTAATCACCTTATTAACACAGTAACAATACCTTGTCATCTATAATTATATGAACAGGACTGGGAGGAAATCACACCATTCATCTAACATAGGATTTTTTACATATGTTTTATTTCTAATAGCATTATTTTACTTCTAATTTATATTATTTCTATAGAATACATAATTTTATATTAAATTTATAATTTATCCTATCTTTAACAGAATATATTCTAATAGAGTAGAATAAACATTTTCATAACAGCATAATAAAAATACGATTGCACATGAAACTGCAACTGTATTACATACAACTTGTTATTCCTTTTAAATATAAAGTTATCATGTAAATTTTTTTTTTCTATTTTCTTCCCTCTCCCACACCTGCCCTAGAGATGGCTGCCATTAGACACAAATAGGTATACATGTTTTTAAATATATATATATGTGTGTGTGTGATATTATTCTATACGAACTTCTCTGTGTTAGTTCTTTCTCTGTGTGCACATGGTATCTTTCTTTATATATGGTTGTGCTATATCAGAGCTTCTTAACCAGGGGTCCACGGGTAGAGCTCGGGGGTCTATGAATTTAGATGGGAAACAATTACTTCCTTCACCCCTTAATCTCCAATTGAAAGTTAGCATTTCCTGCAATTATGAATGCAGGCAGCAACCATTTTTCTGAGAAGCGGACCATTGGCTTCACTAGACT
Source organism: Phalanger gymnotis (assembly GCA_028646595.1). Lineage (NCBI taxonomy): Eukaryota > Metazoa > Chordata > Mammalia > Diprotodontia > Phalangeridae > Phalanger > Phalanger gymnotis. The sequence continues at coordinate 7,018 of JAQQSZ010017866.1, read as the reverse complement.
GTCAAAGGGATCTACGGCAGGAGAGGGGTGAAGAGGCCCGGCTGCCAGGATCTTAATACTCCCTTAGGCTGACTCAAGTGAGGGAGAGTCTCTGAAATGCGCCCATCGTGCTCCACCCTGGTTAGACTGCCTCTGCAGTGCCTGTGTTACATGTCTGGGGGCCACACGTCTTTCAGGAAAGGCAGGAAATTGCAAGACCATGTGCAGATGAGGGTGACCAGGGTCGTGAGGTGTTTGGAGAGTATGTCATAACGGGATCAATTAAAAGGAACTGGGAAAATCTGCTGGGAGAACAACTGATTTAGGAGGAATGTGAGACTGTCTTAGAGTATTTGAGGTACCGTCTTGTGGAATGCTCAGCTTGATTCCAGAGGGGAGAAGTAGAATCAAAGAGAGGCGGATTTAGGCTTTTTTAAGGAATAAAACTTGCGAAAAAAAACGAGCAGTCTGCCTGAGGAAGCATGAGGTTTCTAAATGGTGTCTTTAAGCAGAGATGGGAGAACTCCTTTCAGGGGACATTGAGGACATTCTCTTTCAGGCGTGGGTTGAATGAGAGCCCCTAAGAGCCCTTACATGTCTTGGAGTCTGTGATTCATCTGGTAATTGAATCTACAGTGTGCTTCCAAGAATGTATCTCATGAGTTTCAAAGGACCTTCTAATATTATATTAAATTGAGGGAAGGGGTTTATAAATAACCTGATGTAACTAAGTAAGGGGTCCTTCCCAGCAAAGGCTATTTGGAAGCTGGTGGTTTGGACGCTTCAACTTGGAAGGAGCATTAGCAATAAATAGATAAGCTCAATGAAATTGTTTTCCTGCATCTCTAAAAATAGCCTTCCTTGCTAGGCCTTCTGCTTCTGCCCCAATTCCATGACTGACTGACATGGTTACAGACAGTGTGACCTCTGCCTCACATGTACAGTCTGCCCCACAAACCCATGTCTTCATTCTGGGATGGGCACTGACTGGTTGTGTGTCAGGAGATTAGGATGCTGCTGGGCTGGGAGCCTGAGACACGGGAGGGCGTGGCCATTGGCAAGCTAGAGGGAAAATTTCCTCCATGGGAGTGGGAATGGATTAAAAAGGCAGTGATTGCTCATACCAACATTTCTCAAGGAATATTGGGGAGGGGGGATGCGTTGGCATGGCAGAACTCTGGTGTCAGGGGACTTGGAGTTCAATCCTACCTCCTATGCTTGCTCAGGGACCAAGTAATTTAGTTTCCCTGACCCCTCCTTGTCTGTAAAGGGAAGAAGAGGTTGGACTAGTTGGCTGCCATCGCTCCAGCGATGTGTTCTGATTATTCTAATGTCTGCTGGAGAATTTGGAAGGTGTTGATGTACACCTGGTGGCTCATACAGATCAGTTGTTACTCGGGGCTGTGCAGCCAATGATTGGAGAGCAATGATATTTGGTGGGGGAAGGAACAGTTTGACCAGAGTCAGAACAGGCTTGTGGATGTGCATTTTAAATAAAATTATATTGGCATATTTTGTTTCTGTATCACTCACATTGCCCACTTTATATCTCTCTTCCTCCTCCAGAGTCACCCTTTATAACAACAAAGGAAAAAGAAAAAGACAAAAACATATAAGCAAAACTAACCAACAGTGAGAAAAGTATAGAGTTGGATGCGATATGCCACATTCATGATCCCCCACCTTAGCAAAGAGGAGGTGTAGTGTGTTTTGAGAGAGACTGGGTCTGGGGGATGCCATTTTAACTCCGCCATTTCGTACTTTAGGAAACTGAGACCCAAAGGTGTTACTGTGCCTTTCCCAAAGGCACAGGCAGAACGGGCCAGATTCAAACCCACACCTTCTGACATCAAATGACATTGCGGGACTCAGGGCTTAGACTTGGATATCATTTATTGTGTCAGAATTAAAGTGTGGGTGTGTTCATGGGTGCTTGTGGAGGCCCATCTCCCTGAATCGCAGGGCCGTAGATTCACACCTGCAGAGGATGTTGGAGATCATCCACGGCAGGGGCTCTGAATCTGGAGTCTGCGAACTTATTTTAAAAACAACTGGACAATTGAACTTCAATGTGGTTGGCTTCCTTTGTAACTCCATGCATTTTGTTTCATTCATTTTAAAACGTTATTCTGAGAAAGGCCTACAGGTTTTATCAGACATCCAAAGGAGTCCAGGACACAAAAGAAGTTAAGAAGCCCTGAGCGCTACCAAGGCCTCATTTTACAGAGAGGGAGACTGAGACCCAGAGAGGTTAAACCAGTCATTAGATCAGGAAGGGCTTCCTATAGCAGCTAGGACTTGGTGTGAAGACATGCATGGAGTAAGTGGTGGAGTGAAGGCTTGCACCCAGGACCTCGGACATTTCTAACCTCTTCTTCATTTCACCCCACCATGCAGAAGGCTTACACTGAGCATATGTCATCATGGGGAACAATGAGAAAACTGTGATTCCAGCTGTAGCCCATTACCGCCTAACTGAATGGTACCAGCTGAGCTTGCTTTGATTCCCTAGAAAAGGGGTCTGGCTATTTCCCTGAGCATCTGGAGTGCTCGGAGATTCTGGGCGAGGCAATTCATTCCTCTCCACCTTGATTTGTCCATCTGTACAACGGGAAGATTGAAATAAATAACTTCTCTGATCTCTTCCTACTCTAAAATTTATGAACCTAAATTACATTTTAGTCAAGACTTTCATGACATTAAAAAATATAGGTCCTAGGTACTTCTACCTGTTTTCCCAAGTAGACAATCTGCCGAAATGACTTGTTGGCAGTAGTAGGTCTTTTGTTCTTACAAATAAGTAAGGTAGGCTATAATCAACTCTCAATTATCAGAGTGTGTCTTATAATACTGGAGTTACTTTATGGGTCAGGGGATCATAGATTTAGAGAGGGAAAGGTCTTTGGAGGCTATCTTGTCTAACCCCTACATTTTACAGATGAAGAAATTGCAACCCAGACAGAGACTGGCCCAAGGTCACGTGGCTAGTAAGTGTCTGAGGAAGGATTTGAACCCCGGTATTCCTTATTCCTAATGCATTTTCCTATCCACTATGCCATATTTGCTCCAACTCACATAGTAACACTAAGTGATTTTCATAGAGCGCTTTACATATCAAATCTTGTTTATGACTCACAACAATGCTGCAAGAAAGTAGGAAACTGAGTCCCAAAGAGTTGAAGTCACTAGTCCATATTTACACAGATAGTAAATGTCAGAGGCTGGCTCTGAAAATGTTGCCCAGACTAAGTAAGGCATTCAATTGCCTCCCTCAAACTGCCTTTTGATAAAGACTAGGACTTAGGATTTTGAGTCCAATTCTGTGGACTCAAAACCTAATACTCTCCACCACAACATGTTGCTTTTTATCTTTTCATCTCCTTTTTGCTTCATGGATTATTATACAGGGTAACATATTAATCACCCATTGGCTTCCTTCCACTTCCCAACCTTGGTTGCCTCCCTCCATTGCTGGATGCTGATGGGTAAAAACAAAGTCAATTTGAATATCAGCCTAATCAAATTGGTTGCAGAATTAGGATTGAAAATCTGCTATCAAAATTATTTCGTGTGTTATTGTCAGTATCGACAAAGCAACTTTTAGACTTCCCAGGTCTTTGATTTTTCCTTGGCTAATGTCCCGTTCTATTAGCTGATAACTGAGAGTTGAATATAGGTTAAAGGTATCAGTGTAGTCATTTACAATCGTGTTCTTGTCTTCTTATTCAACTCTAAGATCCTGGAGATCTGAGACTGTTGTCTCTATCTTTATCCAATGAATATTTAACACAAAACGTCTTGCACAAAGTCGGTGCTTCATCAGTGTTTGTTATTACTAGCACAATTCTCATGATGCAATTTGTTGATGATTACTAAAGACAAGATGGGAAAAACAAAGCACTGTATCTGGATGCAGAAGTCCACATGGCACCAACATCTACAATGCTTTGGGTGGGTTCCATTACTTCTCTGATATGAACCTTCTTCCTCTACAAAATCAGGGATTTGGGCTCTTACCAAAATGCATTCTGAGAAGGCTTCTTTTTACCATGTGCCTGCTTGTTCCAGTTCCTCTCTGCTTCTAGGCTGACAATAACTGGGTCACCCAATTCTTGGTGATCTGGGTGGGCTGACGAGGGTCACAGGGTTCACGGATTTGCGTAGATGATGACATGTGGCGGGGTGAACAATAAACCCAGCTTTATATGGAACATGCCGCAGAGTTCTGAAAATTCAATCAACACTTTGCCGCAGCAGTAATTGCTTGGGTGCAGCCCTGCTGCAATGTTCACGAGGGAGAAAAAATATTGTGCTTATAATTCACATGGGCGTGACATCAAATCTGTCACTTATGAAAGTGGATCAATTATGTTCACATGGTTCAGAGGTTATAGGATGCATTCTCGACCTAGTTCCAGGCAATATTTTAAGTGAACTTAAAAAGTTTAATCTCAGGGCTATTATTCACATTCTAAGGGTAGAAGGATTTCTTTGTAATTTATTTCATTTCTCCTAGAGGTTTAATCCTCCACTAAAGCCATCCTCGAATGCCTCATTGGGGCTCTGTGGAGTTGGATGTAGCTTCTCAAAGACTAGGGCAGCCTCAGAGCTGCAAAGCCCTGGCCAACTTTACTAAGCTGGAAAGGTTCCAGATATAAGTCCCATGATAGATTGGGTGTTGGCCACCTAGAGACTAGTTTGGAGAAATTCAGAGAGGATCATCCCAGTTTGGCCATAGCATGATGGATTTTTTTTCAGCCATAGTGACCGTAGAAGGCAATCTACTGAGTCATGATGAAACTGGAATCTGCTGTCATGGAGGGAGCACCCATGTCAAAGAAATCTCAGCTCCCTGAGGGCCTGAAGGAAGACCTTGGAGGAGAAGGCAGAATGGTGTTTTAGTAACTTCTATAGGTCACATTTCTATAGTACTTTACAATTCTCAAAGAGCTTTCTTCATGTGACAAAGTGGCAAGGCAAGGAGGACAATAAGAATAATGTTGATGATTGGAATAATGATAACAATGCCAGAATTATACACCAGAGCCTTGCTCTCATCACCATGATACTGTACTGGCTGTGCCCCATCGCTGGAAGGCACTCCCTGCTCTCATCTGCTTCACAGAATTCTTCTCATCCTTCGAGACCATTTGAGCACTACTTTCTACAGGAAACCTTCTTTGATCCCAATTGCTAGTGCCCTTCCTTACTAATGACCTTGTATTTGATTGGTATTTATTCAATATATACTCATGTCAATATATCTATGATCTCTATCTCTACATCTATATGTATCATGTATATCTACACCTACATTTATCTGTATAGTTACATCAATACCTTCATTTCATCACATCTATATCTCTATCATCTCTGGCTGTCTCTATCTCTTATCTCCATTGATAGACCTAGATCACTGCATCCCTCCCTGGATCACTGTCTTGTCATGGTGGAGACGCTTGCAAAGCACAATAAAAATATGAGGGTTACCCAAGATGCAAAGGTTCTGACAAAAGTCTGGGAGTTCCAATAAAAGGTGATCCATTGGAGAAGGAAATGGCAAACCACTCCAGTATCTTTGCCAAGAAAATCCCATGGACAGTAATAAAAGGATAAAAGATCTGACACCAGAAGATGAGCCCCTCGGGTTGGAAAATTCCAACATCCTACTAGGGATTACAAGTAGCTCCAGTACTAGTGAGAAGGCTGAGCCAAAGCAAAAAGCAAGCTCATCTGTGGATGCATCTGATGAGAAAAGGAAAATCTGATGCTCTGAACATCAATATTGCAAAGTAATGTGTAATGTAAGATTGTGGACCAAAGTAAACTGGATGTGGCCAAATAGAAGGCGGAAAGATTAAACAGAAACATCTTGGTTGTCAGTGAGCATACATGGAAGGGAATGGTGAATTTAATTCAGGTGATCATTACATATCCCACTGTGGGCAAGAATCCCTTAGAAGAAATGGAGTAGACCTCATCGTCAATAAAAAAGTGAGAAAAGTGATAGTGGGGTATGATCTCCAAAATGACAGAATCATGTCTGTTCAGATCCAAGGCAAGCTATTCAACTTACCCAACAATTACACTCATTTTGCATGCTAGCGAGGTTACATAGAAGATTCTGCAAGCTAGGATTCAGCAATACGCGAACAGAGACTTACCACAAGAGCAGTCTGGTTTTCAGAGACAGAGGAACTAGAGACCAATTGCCAACATTTGTGGATTATGGAGAAAGCAAGGGAGTTCCAGGGGAAAAAAATCTACTTTTGCGTCATTAACTACACTAAAGTCTTTGACTGTGTGGATCACAACAAAAAGTGGCAAGGCCTTAGAGAAGAGAGTGCCAGATTATCTTACTTGTCTCTTGAAGAACCTGTATGTGGGTCAAGAAGCAACAGTTAGAACCAACGACTGATTGGTTTAAGATTGGAAAGGGGGTATGACAAGGCTATATACTATCACCTTATTTATTTAACTTATATACAGAACGTATCATGCAAAATGCCAGGCTGGATGAATCAAAACTTGGAATGAAGGTTGCCAGGAGAAATACCAACAATGTCAGATATGCAGACAATATCACTCTGATGGCAGAAAGTGAAGAACTAAGAAGTCTCTTGATGAGGGTGAAAGAGGAGACTGTAAAACTGGCTTGAAGCTTAACATAAAAACAAACTTGTAAACAAACAAACAACTAAGATCTTGGCAAGTGGTCCCATCACTTTCTGGCAAATAGAGAGAGAAGAACTGGAAGGAGTGTCAGATTTTATATTCTTGGGCTCAAAGATCACTGCAGATGATGATGGCAGCCATGACATTAAAAGACGTTTGCTTCCTGGAAGGAAAGTTATGGCAAATCTGAACAGCATACTAAAAATCAAAGACCTCACCTTGCTGACAAAGGTCTGTTTGTGTGCCAGTAAGGCAAAATGGGCTTAGTTTAACGGGTGCCCTTGAGGAGTTTGGCTTTTGTTTATGGTGAAAGTACTTTCACCTGTTAAACGCTAAGCCCCAGGCCCAAAGCCCTATCAGGTGT
>JAQQSZ010017865.1:0-10702 GCA_028646595.1 Phalanger gymnotis | reverse complement strand
CATGTTCCCAGCCAACTCACTTGACCCTTGAGTTTTTCAAGGGATATGACTGCTTGTAGACTAAAGAGTTCTATGTTCTGAGCTTGGGTGGATGCGCTACCACAGCAGCACTCCTCCTTCCCCAAGAACCCCCAACCTGGACTGGACTTAGATCTTCAGCAGGCTCTGCACTCCTGCTCTGATCAGCCACTTAATTCCTCCCACCAGGTTGGCCTGGGGCAGGAAGCAACTGCAGCTGTAGTTCTATAGCTGCCCCACCTCTGCTGCCCCTGGGGTGGTGGCCAAACTGCAAACTCCTTTTTACACTCTGTCCCCAGCAGCTTTTCCCACTAACCTTCTCTGCTGTCTTTGGTGTTTGTGGGTTGAGAAGTCTGGTAACTGCCACAGCTCACTGATTCAGGATGCTAGGGCATGCTCCGCCTGGCTCCTGCTCTGGTTGATCCGCGCTGCCCACGTTGGGCTCTGCTCCGCTCTGCTCTCAGCTCTGTGCAGGATAGACCTTACCCAGAGATCATCCAGGCTGTCCTGTGCTACAGCCCCGCTTCCCTCAGCCACTTTGTGGGCTTTGCAGTTCTTCTCTGTTGTCTTTGGTGTCTGTGGGTTGAGAAGTCTATTAACTGCCACAGCTCACTGATTCAGGGCGCTAGGGTGCTCTCCGCCCGGCTCCTGGTCTGACTGGTCCATGACGGCCCACGCTGGCTCTGCTCAGCTAGGCTCCCCTCAGCTCCCAGCTCCATGCGTGAAAGACCTTACCCAGAGACCATCCAGGCTGTCCTGGGCTGGAACCCAGCTTCCCTCTGCAATTTTGTGTGTCCTGCAGCTCTAGAATTGGTTCAGAGCCATTTTTTTATAGGTTTTTGGAGGGACTTGGCGGGGAGCTCACGCCAGTCCTTGCTTTCCAGCCGCCATCTTGTCCAAAAGGACAGCCAGTCATTTAAGTAACTTTTTTCTGCCTTATTTCGTCATCTGAAAAAAATGGGGATAATGCACCTAATTCATTGGGTTCTCAGGAAGACTGAATAAAATATGTTTTTAAAATTTGTAAAACTTCTTTTTCCTGTGATTTTGGGAGTTCCTACAAGTCTTAAAGGAGTGCTAAATATAACATCAACAGACTCAAATTCTGCTTATTTAAATAAAGATGCAATAACATTTTCCAAAATGAACAGCAACATTAACTCATTGCTGGGTAGATCTTAAAAATAAACAGTTTGCATAAGAGATGAACAATCAGGCACTTCGGATAGATAAAGGAAATATAAAAATGGCCTCAGACACACTTAGCCCCTTAAAAACATTTTTGTTAGGGAAAAAATAAATTTTCTTTCCCAATAGAGTACTTTCTTCCCCAAAAGAATTATGCTCTCTTTATATTCTCTGATTAAGATTATTCCCTTTAAACATAATGGTTTTAATTTTGAACAGAAATAGATTATTGTCCAGATTGAGGTTAATGTTCCTGCTCCTTCCGATATCTTTCGTTCAATAAACATTTATTAAGTGCCTACTATATGCCATGCACTATGCTAAGGGCTAAGGATAAAAAAGAGACAAAATATAGTCCCTGCCCTCAAAGAGCTTACAATCTAATAGGGGAGTCAACAGGCAAACAAATATACACAAAGGAAGCTATACACAAGATAAATAGGAAATAATTAATAGAGGGAAGGCACTAGAATTAAGAGGGGCTGGGAAAGACTTTCTATAAGACGTGGAATTTTAGGTGGGACTTAACGAAAACCAGGGAGAGGTCAGTTGTTGGAGTGAAAGAGGGAAAGCATTCCAGGCATGGGGGACAGCCAAAGAGAAAGCCCAGAAATTCTTCCATTTGTTGGCTTAACTTGGGCTTCATACATCTGTTTCTTCGATCTGTTATTTCTAGCTTCCTGCCTACATGAGGTTGCTGAATAGCTTGTCTAATCATACAGGGCAAATTCTGCCTTCTAGTGAGGATTCTGGACTCCTGCTGAAATCAGTCCACATTGCAATAGCTCACTGGTAGGCAGAATTAGCTACTAAGAAAGAAACAGTTTTGGAAGCAATAAGTTTTCTTGCTATTCTGGAACCTAACTAGCTAGTACTAATTTCTGTTTTGTTTTGAGTTCAAAAGATTCTGTTTATGGAACTTGAATACAGTTAATACTATAAATAGGCAGAAGTACAAAGTGGTGGAGACAAAACTAGACTCTGTTGGAAAACCTTTGATCTGCATTTACATTTGCTTTTTATTTTTATCTACTGCTTGAACATCTGAAAAAACTGAAGTGGGGAAAGAGGACAAAGACTAGGAAAATTACTGTTTTCTCAACATTTCAGGATGTTTCCCAAAAGCTACTGGACTATGTAAGAGTTGGATGATGGATCTTGTTGGTTTATGTTTCAAAGGAAAAAATAACACACACAGAACATATAGACAGTATATCTTTTTCATGTGGTATTCATATGCCATATATCAATTTGCAGTATGAATACAGTATCAGGTATTCATACTGAATTCAACAAAATATTCAGTCGTTTTCTGGCATGTTTCACTCTTTGGGGGTTTTCTTGACAGAAATATTGGAGTAGTTTGCCATTTCCTTCTCGAGCTCATTTTACAGATGAGGAAACTGGGGCAAACACGGTTAAGAGACATGCCTAGTAAGTTTCTGAGGCCTGATTTGAACTCAGGAAGATGAGCTTTCCTGACACCAGGCCCAGAACTCTGTCCATTGTGCCTCCTAGCTGCCCCACAATAACCTTCAGCAATTGCCTACAGGATAAAATACAAACTCTATAGAGTGGCATTTAAGGCCTGTGACAATATGGCTCCTGCCTACCTTTCCAGACTGACTTCACATTATTCCAATTCATAAATTTTATGATCCAGATAAAGTGTATTGGCAAATTAGTTGTTCTCCAAACTCCACACTCCATCTCTTACCTCTGAATCTTTGTACAGGCTATCTAGGGCCATGTACCTGGAATGCAATCTCTCCTAATCTCCACCTCTCAGAATCCCTCTCTTCCTTCGATGTCAGCTCAGGGAAGTTTCCCCCAATTCTCTGCCTCTCTCTTTTTCTCTCTCCTAAATTTTCTTGATATGATGGTCCATTCTTCACTATCAGGATACTAGCTTAATGGATTTTTGCCTTAACAGAGATTTTTTTTCCCCATTCTTTCTTTTCTTTTTTAAAAATTGTATTTCCCATGACATTCGATTTTTCACTATATGGACTACTTTTAACCATTACAAACTCTTTCCTACAGAAGGTAGGTTTTTGCTTTTTTCCTGGTGTTAAGAAGGCAAGTATTTGTTCCTTGAAGTCTTCCACAGCCTACTCTCTCATCTTGTCTACTACACTTGCCCACCTTCCCCCTCCACAGCTCATTTCACTGACATTTCTCAGGATTTTGTCGTCCAGGCCCCTTCTCTTATGATAATAACTGCACTCAACAATGTTCCTTCACACCTCTTCCCTGCTCTGTTATGTGCATTATCACCTGATGCACAGTTATTACATACTGGATTTATAAAGATCAAACGAGATAATGTATGTAAAGCAGTTTTCAAACTTTAAAGCACAATATAAATGCTAGCTATTAGTATGATTATCAATGACAGTAGTAATCTCACTATCATTCTAAAACAGTCTGTTTAAAATGACAGAACAAAAGATGATATTAGGTTGGTTTTCTGCTTAGCTCATTAATAGTTTTTTTCTCCTCAATACCTGTAACCTCTCTTGGTTATTCCAAGAATCCTTACCATGAACCAATGAGGTAGGGACACTACAAGTGTAAAGACTACATTAACATATGTAAATATCCCTAATGCTTCAATGCCCTGAAATAAAGAATCTGCTACATGAACAAAATTTATATGTAGCTTCAGATTGCAGGATGATCCCAAAGAACGAGGAGAAAACCCTTCTGACCAAGCCCCCTCCTATTTTCTCTAACAATTACGAATTGATCTCAAAAGCCTACTATTCACATCATTCTACGGTTCCATGATGCTGTGAAGATTCATCATCAATGACTGTGACCTGACACAAGGACAGGGTAGACATCGGCATCAAGGAAATTGGCAACAGAGTGACAATCAAAAGCTGATATTTAGAAAGTATATGGGAAAAAAATGAACTATGGAGACGAAATCAAGAATATGTCAATACGGCGATGTATCTATGAACGACCAGCCATGATTGATCCCTTCAACGCTGACGAGTGCAACCCATCCATGTCTGCCCAACTCTCTTCTGTATTCTTCTGTAAGCTTATCACAGGGAGCACAGACAACCTGCTAGGGATATCTGGCCCCCTCTCCTGACATTGTGAGGTTGCCAATGGAGCACATAGGCTAAGCAGTGTTTACCCCTTACTTTAGCTATGTGTTAGCTCATGTTTCTTTGATGAGATCCTCTATGCCATACCTCTCTTGTGAACTTAATCATTTGCTTATAATGTGTTGTAGTCTGATCACTCTCACCAGAACTCTTTTATTTGTCCTCTGGATGATCCTCAGCTTCATTTTTTCAGACTGTAAATGTCCCAAATGACATCACCAAAAGAAAGCTGGTATTAGAAATAGAAGGATTTCTTTTTTCCTCAGGAAGAGCTTGGGGAGATTAAAAAAAAAACCTTCATTTTCTAAATGGCACCTAGATTGCCTTCTCCTCCTTCAATTCTGAGCCAAACTTACTATCCATTTGCAATGGCTATCCAAGACACGTAATTTGAGAAGAAGGTGTGTAGATGGTCCAGATAATAGAATATAATACTTTACAAAATAAGTTTTCTTCATCCACATGGTTTCTCCTATGTGTGTAGTTAAGCCAAACTTCAAATGGTGTAATCATAGATGTCAGTTAGGAGGTTCCGCAGGACTCTAGAGTTTGGCAATGAGTGCAATTGATATCTATATAGTGAAGGGGGAAAAGACTAAGCATTTACATAGCACCTAGGACAGGTCAGGAACAGTGCTAAGCGCTTTTAACAAATATCTCATTTGATGCAGACAGTAGGATCAATAGGCCATATGTGGTGAGCCATATGTACGGATGATGGTGGGGAACATTTATTTGTTTTAGTCTCTGTACTAGATCTCCTTTTTGAAAGTGGCAAATACTTTTGGTGAGAATATATCTCCCTGTTTTCTGCCTCCTTTAATATTAATGATCAGGGCTGTTAAACAAGGTTCTTTTTTCTCTTATCTTCTAAGAAGCAATATAATTTTGGCATATGCATGGGTGACACCTTACTGAAGGAGAACCTTTAAAGCAATATTTTGCTCTACTGAATCAAATCCTTTTTTATAGTCAACAAACAATATCCACTTTTATGCAGTATGATCTTGTAATCTCTACATCTTTCAGTCAAGTGTGTAGAAATACAGTTTACCATGGAATACTGCTTGTGAAAGATGGCCTGTTTCCTTCTTCTATATGTACTAAAGATGCCCTTTATATAGGTATAGATTATTCTGATAAAATTGTCATATGAATAGAGAATCAGGCGAATGGATAGTGAAATTCTACTTGGTTGCCATACCACCACCTCCTTTATTTTTGGCAACAGCAAGGTCCAAGAATTTTTTCCCACTACTCTGTCTTCAGAACAGACCTCCCTTGTATAGACGTTGTCTAAGGTAGCTGCTTTTCCCATATTTTTGCCTTCAGTATCATTTACACTTCCCTATGAAGCATCTCCTAGACAATGTGTGTGGAATCCAAATAGTGGCTCTACTGTGCTTGATGATGAAGAGGTTACTGTTGTTATCACTGCCATTATTATTACTGTTGTTTTAGGCAGCTTGGTGACACAGTGGATAGAACGCTGTACTTAGAGTCAGGAAAACCTGAATTCAAAAGTAGTCTCAGATGCTTACTGGCTGTATGACTTTGGGCAAATCCCTTGTCCTCTGTCTGCCTAAGTTTCCTCATCTGTAAGATGGGGATAATAATGGAATCTACCTCCAAGGTTGCTGTGAGGATCAAATTAAGTAATATTTATAAAGAACTTTGCAAACTTTAAAGTATTGTATAAACACTATTATTATTATTATTATTACTAAAATCTTTGCAGATCCTGTTCCATCATTTGTCCAACTTCTAGCTTCATCCTTAAATGTCCTTAGGATGACACTGCTTAGTTGTTTCACTTGCCAAGCGTTCTTTTAAGTGGATTTCCCCCACTGTGCTGCTAGTCACTATTTTATAAGATGATATTTTTCATGACTTTCTACCATTTTTCTTGGTAAAACATCACAAGAAACTTTACATTCTACACTAGAGGTGTCAAGCATGCAGCAACACTCCCCAATGCAGCCTGGACCAGATTAAAGTTTAATTGGGAAATATTTAACAAAATAAATAAAAATACAATAAAACATAGGTAACATTACATTTTAAAACTAAGTCAATATATAGCCCACAGAGATCCTTATGTAAAGGGTAGTATACCCCCTCCCCTTTGTATTGGAGTTTGATGTCATTGTTCTACAGCAATGTTAACATTAGCTGCCATGTTTCTGGTACTTGGCAAGTAAGTCAAGTATTTCTGATTACAGAAACTTTAAGGATCTTTTGCTCTTTTTATTATAACAACTGATTTATAATGGTTAAACTTTTTAATGAAATTATTATAATTGATGTCAATGCCCTTTTGTTCTGCCCATTTCCTGGTTTGGTTTTTTTTTTTTTGGAGTCAATAACTTGTTTAAATAGTTAAGTTTGAGTTGTTTTAATTGCACAATGTAACCTTTCTAAATTTTATTCTTCTAGCTTTGTATTAATTTTGATCTCTGCTCTAAAAAGATAAGAACTTAACACAACCAGTTCAGGAATGACTCCATCTTAGTATTTTCTACTAATTGATTTCATTTAAAAAAATATTATTGGGTATTCAACATGTCCAGTACCTTTTTATTCTTTTCTTAAAGAACGTATTCACATGATATATAGACAAGATTCTTCTGTGGAGTCTTAAGAAGATTCTGAAGAACACCTGGCAAGATAAGGTATTGTCCTCTAAGGTCCTTTCTCGAGCTGAACTGCCAAGCATTCAAACTGTACTGTTTGAATGTCAAATGTACACTTGCCTAAAGGACTATTTTACAGAGAACTCACACAAGGTAAGTACTCACCCGGGGTCAGAAGAAGGTCTCAAGGTCTCTCTGAAGAACTTTGGTATGGATTGTGAGACCTGGGAGACACTGGCAGGGATTGTACAGCACGGTGTGCCTGCATCAAAGAAAGTGCTATGCTCTAGGAACAAAGCATAACTGAGGTAACTGAAAAGAAATGTGAGATGTATGATTTTAGAGACATCTCCCTTTCAAATGGTCATATCGACTATTTGTGCCTGATCTGTGGTAGAGTCTTCCAAGATCCTATTGGAATGATAAGCCACAGCCGGACACACCATCCACTAACCCTCTCATCATGATGTCATTTTGGTCCTTTTTGAGCAAGAAGGGCAAACAACAATGTCATAGGACACTCTCATTCCTTACTTCTAAACCACATTTTTCATCATATTCACTTATACCCACTTTTTTAATGAAGCCACAAAGTATATTAAGGTATATTTTTATTTAATTTAGGGGGTTTTAATTCCTTACTGAATTCTTAATGGAATTTCTCTACCTCTTCATCCTTTGCAACAGAAATTGGTGCATAAGTTTTTGTAAAAAGACCACCATGAAAATAATTATCATGAGTACTTCACTAGGAGATGATCGAAAGTCCCATGAAATTATGCTTCCTGTTGCATGGTAAAATCAACTCTGCCAACTCCTTTATTTGATGAAAAATTATGGACCATTTAGCTGCAATTTCATGTCTTCTATTTTCAGTTATATATAGCAAGAATACTGATTGTTGCATCTGATTCTTTGTTTCTGTTCACACAGGTACTGTGTTAATTCAGGTCATCTCACCTAGATTATTTTAATGGCTTCCCAAACGGCTCCCTGATAAAAGACTCCACACTCCAGTCTGTCCCACATGTTGCTGCCAAGTAATTTTTTTAAATGCACAAACATTACTGTGCTACTCCCACGCTCAATAAACTTCAATGGCTCCCTATTTCCTGTAGGATAAACTATGAAATCCTTTATATTTGTTTATATTTATATAAAGCCCTTCACAACCTAGACACAACTTATCTTTTTATTTTTGTAATGCATTATTCCCTTTCAAGTTCTCTACTGTCCAGTCAAATTGGCCCTCTCTCCTTTTCTCATGGATGGCACTCCATCTCTGTCTTTCTGTCTCTGCATCTGTCATTCTCCATGCCTATGATGTCCTCCCTCCTAACCTTTACCTCACAGAATCCCTCTCTTCTCGGAGGGGACTCTTGAGTATAATCTTCTACATGAAACCATTCCTTATCTCTGACTACTAGAGCCTTCCCTCCCAAACTATCTTGTATTTAATGGCTTTATACAGATTCTGTATATTCTTAAATACATCCTTGTTTCCAGCATTAGCCCCTTGAGAAGTTGGTATTTTTTTCATTTTTTTTTATATTCCCAGTACCTACCATAGGTATATGGTAGACATTTAATAAATGCTTGCTGATGAGTTGATTTTAGTCAATGCGTTGCTTCAGCCAGGCATATGAATTTTATACAGTTTATCTATAGTTGTGGGGTGAAAGTTTACTTTCTTGTTAGAGAGGTTTTAGCCAGCAAACAACTGAGGAGAAAGGGACGGTAGGAGTAAAGGAGTCATGAATCACTTTATGTTTACTGGCAAGGCCAGCCTGAGAAGCTCAACTTGATTTAGACATTATAGCATTCCTGGGTTAAAAAGGAGTCTGAAGGTATAGCCTATGTTCTCTCTATTGTTGGGCTGCTGGATGATCTACTGTCAAGAAGTGCTAGGTGTAGAGGAACCTGTAAGCCACTTGCTGGCTTTCTCAAATAAATAGAGACTCAGCAGGCCACCTCCCCTCCAAAACGTAATGCTTTCTCTCATTTCCTCCATTTTTTTCCTGATAGCATTCTGCAATCTCTAATGTATGTGTGCCTGAGAGAAGATATAAGGCAACTTGCTAACTCAAGACAGTTGCAGTTTGCACACCAACATCTATTGGAAGGAATGGAGAAGAAAGATCTTTAATGAAGAACCTGACGAGATCATCTAAACCAAACAATTTGACAAGACCCTCTATACTGTCAATAGGTATCTTGATACTCAAAAGATATAAAGGAGCAGGATGAAAATGATGTTGGGAAGCAGACTTTAAGATTAAGAAATGAAAAAGACTAAAAAGCTTCAAGTGTTTGGATCATGAATACTTCCTTGAAGAAGAAAGTTGGAAGGCACTGAATATGGGAAACAATGACCAAACCATTAAAAACAAAAATTCTTATCTTGACAAAGAGGAAATGACTTAGTTACAAAGGTTGGAATCGTTTCAGAATCAGCTGCCTGTGGGCAGTCAGCCTGAAATGTTTGAACAAAGGTCAAAGTAAATACTAGCTAGAAGAAAGGCTAACATGAGAAGACACTGTTTGAAAATGATGCAAGTTCCACACAGCTTGTTTACACAAGCAGTTAAGTTTAAAAAAATAAAAATAAAAAACCCCACCCCAAAACAAAAGTGGACAAAATAGTTTTAAAATTAACTAGCACCATTTTTAAAAGTTTTATATTGATGCAACACAATCATAATAAGGAGCCCCAAAGGGCCCGGAAACCACTTCAGCCAGCACCTGTGAGATACATGTCAGAGAGAGAATGGCTATAAAAGGCAAGGCTGGATTATAAATTCTCTTGCAAAACATTATACTGGAGGATGGCAGGAATTTACAAGCAGCATTGCCTCACAAAACAGGGAAAAGCTGCTGAGGAGAAAACAAATCTACAGAACACCTGATAAGAAATCTAGCCAACCAGGTAGATCATCCCCAGAACAGGTGTAGACAAAACTAGACAAACAACAGAATGGAAATAGAAACAGATCCACTGGCTCATCTAAAGTGTTTGATCTCTCTGTCAGTGACAACAGTAGAACTACCACATTTTGGGAGGTTTCCCTACCCTACTGTACCATATAAGGGAGTGGCAAAGAGCAAGATGAAGCTGGAAATTTTCTTAATTTTTATTTTTATTAGTATTTCTTACATTTACATTTCTGAATGCATCCCTCTTCTCTCCCTCTCTCAATAATCCATCCTTTGTAAGAAAGAGTAAAAGAAAAAAAAGGCAGTTCAACAAAACTAGCATATAAACTAAATCTGACAATATATTTGATTTTCCTCACTCAATCCTCCCACCTCTGGAAAGAGGGAGGAAGGGGAATTTTATGATAATTATTACCCATATCAAGGGCATCCTTGATGAAAACATGAGAAGGGAAGGGAAGGGGCATTTAATTTTTCATGTCAGATTACATTTTTTTCTTTTACTATTTAATATATTTAATTTTCAGCGTTGATTTTCACAGAAGTTTGAATGACAAATTTTCTCCCCATTTCTACCCTCCCCCCCCACTCCAAGATGGCATATATTATGGTTGTCCTGTTCCCCAGTCAGCCCTCCCTTCTGTCACCCCACTCCCCTCCCATCCCCTTTTCCCTTTCTTTCTTGTAGGGCAAGATAAATTTCTATGCCCCATTGCCTGTGTATCTTATTTTCTAGTTGCATGCAAAAACTTTTTTGTTTTTGTTTTTGAACATCTATTTTTTAAAACTTTGAGTTCCAAATTCTCT
>JAQQSZ010017864.1:0-10703 GCA_028646595.1 Phalanger gymnotis | reverse complement strand
TGAACCCTTAATGTAGAAGATGCTAAATTTTGTGTTATCCCGATTGTGTTTCCACAATACTCAAATTGTTTCTTTCTGGCTGTTTGCAGTATTTTCTACTTGACCAGGAAACTCTGAATTTGGTGACAATATTCCTAGGAGTTTTCTTTTTGGGATCTTTTTGAGGAAGTGATCAGTGGATTCTTCCAATTTCTATTTCGCCCTCTGACTCTAGAATATCAGGGCAGTTTTCCTTGATAATTTCTTGAAAGATGATGTTTAGGCTCTTTTTTTTTTATCATGGCTTTCAGGCAGTCCAGTAATTTTTAAATTAACTCTCCTAAATCTATTTTCCAGGTCAGTGGTTTTTCCAATGAGATATTTCACATTGTATTCCATTTTTTCATCTCTTTGGTTCTGTTTTATAATGCCTTGATTTCTCATAAAGTCACTAGGTTCCACTTGGTCCAGTCTAATTTTTAAGGTGTTATTTTCTTCAACGATCTTTTCAAACCTTGTTTTCCATTTGGCTAATTCTGCCTTTCAAGGTGTTCTTCTCCTCGTTGTCTTTTTGGAGCTCTTTTGCCATTTAAGTTAGTCTATTTTTTAAGGTGTTGTTTTCTTCAGTATTTTTTGGGTCTTCTTTAGCAAGTTGTTGACTTGTTTTTCATGGTTTTCTCACATCATTCTCATTTCCCTTCCCAATTTTTCCTCCACTTGTCTTACTTGCTTTTCCAAATCTTTTTTGAGCTCTTCCATGGCCTGAGACCAATTCATATTTTTCCTGAAGGCTTTTGATGTAGGCTCTTTGACTTGGTGACTTCTTCTGGCTGTATGTTTTGATCTTCTTTGTCACCAGAAAAAGATTCAAGAGTCTGATATTGAGTCTGCATCCTTTTTCACTGCCTGGCCATGTTCCCAGTCAACTACTTGAACTTTGAGCTTTTTTGTCAGGGTATGACTGCTTGTGGAGTAGGAAGTGCTTTGCACCAAGCTTTAGGGACTGCACTGCTGTTTTCAGAGCTACTTCTGCTCCACTGTCAAGGCAAGTTCTCCCACAGCAGCACTCCTCCTCCCCCAAGAACCACCATCCAGGATTGAGACCCAGATCCAACCAGGGCAAAGCAATCCCTGTACTCCCACTCTGGTCTGGTGCTTGGTTCCTCCCACCATGTGAGCCAGGGACTCAGGAAGCAGCTGACGCTGGAGCTCTGCCACCACACCACCTCCACCACCCCCAGGGGTGGTGGCCAAACCGCACTCTAACTCAATCTAGCAGTTTACCCAGTAACCTGCTCCATGGTCTTTGGCATTTGTATGTTGAGAAGTCTGGTAACTGCCACAGCTCAATGGCTCTGGGCCAACTCCAGGTCTGGTCTACCCTGGCATGGCCCACACTGGGCTGCGCTCCACTCCCAGCACTGTGCGATAAACCCTTCCCAGTAACCATCCAGGCTGTCCTGGACTGGAGACCTGCTTCCCCCTGCTCTTTTGTGGGTTCCACAGCCCTAGAATTTGTTCAGAGCCATTTTTACTGGTGTTTGGAGGGGTTTGAGGGAGACCTTAAGCAAGTCCCTGCTTTCCAGCTGCCATCTTGTCTCCACCCCCTTGCTTGGCATTTCTTGTAATGCATAGGAGTCCATCAGAATCTTATACCACAACTTGTTCAACTATTCCCTAGTTGATGGACTTCCCTCTCTTTCTAGTCCTTTGCAACCACAAAAAGAGCTGCTATAAATACCTTTGTGCATATAGGTCTTTTTTATTTTTTAAAAGATCTCTTTGGGAAACAGACCTAGTAGTGGTATTGCTGAGTCAAAAGGTATGCACAGATTTATAGCCCTTTAGTCATGGTTTCAAATTGCTCTACAGAAAGGTTGGAAAAGTTCACAGTACCACCAAGAGTGTCAATCAGAGTCCCAATTTTCTCACACCCCCTTTAACATTTACATTTTTTGATGTTTTTAGATAGATACTACCAATCATTTTAAAATATTAATTAATTATTTTTCAACATTCTTTCCCACAAAATTTCGAGTTCTAAAATCTCTACACCTCCCTCCCCTCTATCCACCCCAAGACAGTATCTCATCTGATACAGGCTCTACCTTTGCATTCATATTAAGCATGTATTTACATTGGTCATGTTGCAAACAAAAATTAGAGCCAATGGGAGGAACCACAAGGAAGAGGAACCCAAAAAAAGGGGAGAGAGAGAGAGAGAAAATAGCATGATTCAATCTGCATTCAGACTCCACAGTTCCTTTTCTGGATATGGATAACATTTTCCATGATGAGTCTTTTGGAATTGTCTTAGATCCTTGCATTGCTGAGAAGAACTAAGTCCATCAACTATCAACTCATTGTACTATGTAGTCATCATACAATATGGATGTTACTGTGTACAATGTTCTCATGATTCTGCTCAATTAACGCAGCAACAATTCATGTAAGTCTTTCCAGGTTTTTCTGAAGTCTGCCTGCTCATCATTTCTCACGTATCAATAGTATTCTATTACATTCTTATACCACATCTTTTTCAGCCATTCACCAATTGATGGGCATCCCCTAAATTTCCAATTTGAGGCCACCACAAAAAGAGCTGCTATAAATATTTTTGTACATGTAAATTCTTTTCCCATTTTTATCATGTCTTTGAGATACAGATATATAAGTGGTACTACACATTTAAGGAAAGCTCCATTCATTCCTATATTTCTAGCATTTTATTTAAAAATAGGAATGGGTATTGCATTTTGTCGTCTGCATCTATTGAGATAATCCCATGATTTTGGTTGGTTTTGGTGTGGATGTGGTCAGTTACACTGACACTTTTGCTAATATTGAACCAGCCCTGCATTCCTGGTATGATTCCCACCTGGTCAAAGTGTATGATTTTGGTGATATGTTGCTGTGCTCTCCTCGCTAGCATTTTATTTAAGATTTTTGGGTCAATGTTCATTAGAGCCATTGGACTTTAGTTTTCTACCAAGGCTCTGGCCAAAGATTTCTACTCCACAGAAACCGGAGGCTAAATAGACCATCACCCAGCAAGCACAGCAATGGAGTCTTCAGAGAGGAGGCCCAGTGAACCTAGCAGAGCGACAGGCCTCCCTGACACGTCCTGCCCAGAGAGAACAATTCCTAGACATCTCAGAAAGGATCCAGGGACTTCACAGCTTCAAAGATGTCATTTGCCAGCAGGTGTGTCCCCTCTTGTGGGTCCCTCTTGCCTGATCTCTGTACTTGGTCTTTTGTTAGTGGATGGAGCACTTGACTGCAAAAGGATGTCCTCTGACTTCAGTGGAGGTAAGAGGGAAAAAATGTTCTACATGAAATCTAGATATGCTATTCAAGTCAGTGTTTTTTCTTTGAGCTAATTGTGTCCTCTGGCTCAATCCTGATGGGAAAAATCCATCTTTGGGGACTTGGGAGCTACAGATTTATGCCTGCATACTCAGACAGAAGCTTTGGTCCTGGGCTAGGCAACCCCCTGGAGATCTCTTCCTGTGCTTTGCAGAATTCCTTCAAGAGGCAATACTTCTTCATTGGGCACTCATTAGGAGAACAAACCTGTATGCTTATCTTCTTCCTTTCCTTGTCCAAGACTTTGTACTTTTGGCACCTATTTGGGCACCATTCATGGTGCCACGGATCTCACCTTAAGGGAGTCAGGGTCATTTCTCTTGATGAATGCTGGGAAATTCTCTGTTATGTTTTTGGCACATGCTCCAGGAAGACATGCTCCATTGCCATTATCACCTCACCACTCTGAGCCTCAGTCTCCTCATCTGCAAAGCAAGGACCATACAGGCAGCTAGGCAGTGCAGTGAGTAGAGCACTGGTTCTGGAGTCAGGAGGACCTAAGCTCAAATCTGGCCTCAGATACTTGACACACTTACTAGCTCTGTGATGTTGGGCAAGTCACTTAAACCCAGATTGCCCTGCCTTCCCCTCTCAAAAAAAGAAGACAAAACAAAACAAGGACAATAATACCTGTAGTACTTACTTCACAGGTAAGTGAAATTGTTGCCATTTCAGGCAGACAGTGGTGAAATGACTTGCAAAGACAGTAAGTGTCAGATTTGAACTCAGGTCTCAGTTCAGCTCTAGAGTATCTGGTTAGCCTTAGTTTTCCTCCCTCTTGTCACTAAAGACCTTAAGCTAATCTATTCAAGTACTGAAGCAGATGCTGAGGCATCAAAAGTCAATAGTTTACAAAACAAATTCCTTTACATTTGAAATAGTCATCTTTTAACCTGAAGTTCAGTGTTAACCTCTGCACCATATCTCTTAATCTTTATTATATTTAACTGAGGAAACCAAGCATAATCTTGTTGTCAGCCCAGAAGAATCAGGAATATATTTGCCTTTGGGTCTAAGAACTTTCCTTTCTTTGAGTTGGCTTAAGATCTCAAAAGCTAGTGCCCTCTGACTAACTGGAGAGCAGGTGCATGTGGCAGGAAGCCTCTGGGCTCAGATCAGTCCACTGAGCAGGCTTTTAGACAACCAAAGTGAGTTCTCTCAATCAAACAGGATCTTGTATGGTTTCAAGCAGATCCCATCTTTGCCAAGGCTTTTGCCAAGTCTCTACTTGGGTCCACCGGACCTTGTGGCATTTGGAGGACTTTATAGTCTTGCTGGTGGCCTAAGGATATGTCTGCTGCTCTCTGTGACTGTTGATCATTACCAACAACCCCTTAGAAAACTTCATTGCTCCCAGGCAGTGAGATGGAAATTCTTGATAATGACAGTGTCTTCTTTTAGGGCCCAGGAAACCTCAGCCTGGAATGCTCCCGAACTTCGATGCCCCACTAGACAGAAAAATCAAGTGGGTTCCCATACCCACAGTGGAAGCCCTTAGAGTCAAATGGCTTAGTGCTAAATTTCAGTTGGTGAGATATGAATGATTATATAATCCAAGTGTCTTCACCTGTGTCATTGTCACTGAGTTAGGAGGTTCAAGCATCAGCTCCAGGTGTTTGGAGAGGAGGAGGGATGGTCAAGACATTGAGCTGGGATGCTTTCTGATCTCTCTCAGTCAAGACCACACCCATAGACCTTTCCCTTGCTATGCCCACCTCTTAATATCATGCTCCATTGTATTTTTTCTTTCTCTTCCAGTAGAACCTGATATGTGACTCCCAGTCACCTAAAGCAGATTTATTAGTCCAAGTACCTAGTGGCAATTCTCCTGGGTAATGTCATCCTGTGACTATGTTTCAAAGGCCTGTGCTCTCACATCCCTGATCTCAACTTGGGAAAAGGTCTTTGGGGTACCTGAACAGGTATTCTCCAGAGCCCAGAATCTCACTTTAGAAAGCTTCAGAACACTGGAGAGAGGAAGAAAGCATTCCCTAGGGCCTCTACTCCTTGGGGAGAAGGAAAAAGGGACCTGAATGTGGTCATGTTTTCTCTTTCAGTATGGTGCCTTAGACAAGCCACTATGGGGTTACCCTAAGTTTCCTCATTCATAAAATAGTCTATGAGGTCTAGTCCATTTCCAGTCTTATGCCCTATGACTGCAGACCCAGCCAAAGCCTGTGCATTGTGTATCCTGGGCCCCACAGACTGAACTTTTCCTCACACCAACCATAAAGCCGGGAGACACTCTCCCATGGCTGCACACAGCACCAGAGGGAAGAGGACACAACCTCAAAGTATAATAGTGTGTAAGGCACACGTGTGGTATGATGAAAGATTTTAGCTGGGACTTGAAGGAAGCCCAGGAGCCCAGAAAGCAGAGAGGAGGAAGGAGAGCATTCTGGGTGTGGGTGTGATGATAAAACATTCATGTCCCTGAATCCCTGAATGTGAGAGCTGGAAGAGAATCTCAGTCTGTGAATGGAATCCCCTTAGAGCTAAGTCATCATGGAACCTCTGCCTGAAGCCCTCCCTGCAGGGGGAGTCACCAGCCATGGGGCAGCCCCAATCTGGAGGAAGCTTTTCCTGACATTGAGCCCAAATTTGTCTCTTTGTTACTTCTACTCTTTCTGGTTCTCTCCTTTGAACCAAACAGATCAAGACTAATTTTTTCTGCACAGGCTTCTGCTTCAGATGTTTACACCCAGCTAGAGCATCTCCCCTGAATCTTCACTTCTTCAGAGTAAACACGGTCAATTGCTTCCACTGATAGTCATGTCATGGGCTCAAGGCCCTTCAAGGTCCTGCATGCTCTCTTCTAAATCTTTTCTAACTTATTGCTGCCTTTCTTGAACCCAGGTGCTCAGTACTAAACACAGTACTCCAGATGGGTTCTGGCTACTTCCGAGGACAGGACTATCACCTCTTTATTCCTGGGAGCTTCAATCCTCTCATGTAGCCCAAAATTACATTCACTGTTTTGGCTGCCTCATCCCACTCCTTACTCATGTAGGGCTTTTGGTTCACTAAAACCCCCAGATCTTTGTCCAAGTCAACTGCTCTCTATTCATTCCTACCATATCTTCTACCAGTGAAGCTGCTTTCTTTGTGCCCAAGTGCAGGAATTGGAGTCAACTTCACTGACCTATAGTTTTGCAGACTCCATTGTCCCTCCCCCACCCCTCTCTCTCAAAATTGGCACAATAAAAAGAAAAAAGTAGTGTATTCGGCCAAAAACATTCCTGCTTTTAGCTAAGATGTTTCCCCTACCTCGTCTCCCATGGGAAAGAGACTTTGAAAGATATGAAAGGCTGAGGAAAGATGAATATCTTGTATGTCCTATCTGCTTCAATTTGGTATCTAAGCAATCACCCTTGAATGTGGACATTTCATTTGCCCAACTTGTCTCAAGAACAAAGCTTTTGCATCTTTATGCTGCACTGTATGCTGGAAATTTTCCCAGCTGAGAACTCGTCAGGCTGACATTGTCATGTATCCTGAAGGAGAAGGTTGTTGTGAGATACACAGGGAATACCAGAAGCTGTTCCGTAATGACACTGATACCCTACTTTGTGAGACCTGCTATGAGTCAGTGGATCATAGGTACCATGAACATTGGCCCATTGAAGTGGCTGCTTTAAACTTAAGGACTAATATCCTGACAATTCTGAAAACTTTTCATTGTGATCTAAAAAACATTTGGAGACTTAGGAGAGAGAAAGAGACATTTGTGGCATGGGGCGTGATATGGAGTGACCCCAACACTATGACTTGGCAAATGTTTTGTAGTAAAGCTGTTACAGTACTACAATACCTGTGGAGTAAAGAGAAGGCCCAGGAGGAACTCATTGTGGAGAAGATGGACAAGAAGTTCTGGGAGCTCTATCAGAATCTGAAGGAGTTGGAGGTTAACCAGAAATATCAAATAATGAAACAAAAAGAGGCATGGGAGGGCATGTTGTCCAGACAAAGGAGCTCTAAAATAGATGCAATCAAAGAGTTGGAATATCATTTCCAGAAACCAAATGTGCAGCTAATCCAGGAATTCACTCCTATGGTTTCAGAACCATTTTACTGGAAATACAACCTATTTTTGGATGCTTTCTGTCCAAAGTTTCTTCATTTGTATTACATTACAGCAAATGAATTTTTGCAACATTTCAGAACATTAGGACTGTCGCAGGGACACAAATGCCACTTGTCTGAAGACAAAAGGAGCGCTATCATAGTTTTCCCTGACTCCTTGGGAGAGACGTATACCATTTACCTAACTGGGAGTATCGAACGAGCCTCGGATGCAAACATTTTGAACCCTTGTATTGATGCGCATGGTTACTATCCTTGAAGAGAAGTGGTGTTATTGGGAAAACTTCAGAACATTGATTGAACATATTCCTGCATGACTGAGAAGCCGGACCTTTCACTGAGAGACCAAATTTGTTTGATGTTTAAATCAGAACCTAGGTGATGCTCACCAGAAACCCATTTAGATCTGAAGATTGACACAAGTCATTGCTTTTACAAGTCATCCCTTGTTATTATCAGCTAGGCAACAACAATGGGTAGAGTGGGCTCAGAGTCAAGAAGACCTGGGTTCAAATCTAGCCTCTGACACTTACTAGCTATGTGACCCTGGTCAAGTCAATTAGCCTCGGTTTTTCTCAGTTTCTCAATTTAAAATGGCAGAAATAACAGGGTTGTTGTGAGGATTAAATGAAAGCATATTTCTAATGCTTCTAGTATAGTGCCTGACACGTAAGAGAGAATAAATTCATTGGTACGGTGCAAACCATGGAAACGGGAAAGCCTGAGTTTGAAACCTACCTTATATTTTAACTAGAAGTTTGACTCTGGGAAGCCAGAAAGGTTAAATTTTTGTGTACAAAGATGCTATAAAAAGAGAAAACAATCGTGTCAACCCAAAAAGTTACAAAGCTGATAAACTGCAAAATGGTTTGTACAGGGGACCTAGACTTTCCCAAAAATAAAATGTCTCCAGGATAAGAAAATGGACTTGTGTCAATATTATGTCAACTGGGGAAATGATGTTTGGTGAAGACAAGATAAGTATTGTTCAAAGGTATAAAAACTGGGGTAATTTAATGGAATTTAGTCTCTCTTGCAGACTGCATGCATGCTGGCCACTGCATATGAAAAAAACTTCTCATAAACTAAAAAAGAAAAAGAAAAAAAAGTAGTATGTTGCCTAGAGTCCATTGAATCTGTGCAGGAAACTCATTGACTAGAAACAAAGCAAGGGAAATGAAGTTGGGAAAAAGGATGAAGACAAAGGGACACAGAGCTACTAGAACAGTGCTTGGACTGCTAATCCACAGGGTGAGTTGATGCTGGGTATGAATTTTAAGGACCACAAAAAGGTCAACAGCAGGAAGGCTAGTCTCATCAGCCTATTTTCTTTCTGTTTTTTTCTTCCAATGAGAATAATCTTTGATTGGGGAGAAGTTAAACATATATTATTAATAGGAGATGGAAAATAAAGGTGTATGAAGCTATGGCAAGCCAGCACCTCACTGTCCAAATTGCATCAAGATCCCTGACTCAGGTGAACCATACTGCAATATACTAAAAGCAGCTGTCAGCAGATGATGCCATCTGCTGCCATCAAGAAACTTTAAAACATTGTGAAGAATGTGTTTCAAGAGTCAAAAAGGACCGATAATGTTTTGGTTTTCAAAAAAAAGGATAAAGAAAGAAATTTGCAAGCAATAAACTGGTGAGGGTAAGGTCAATGCCTGGTAAAATCCAAGAAAATATTATTAGAAGGAAAGTTTGTAAATGCTTAGAAAGGGAAACAGTGATTAGAAAGAGGCAGCAAGGCTTCATTTGACAATGCCAAGAAAGACAGTCATGATTTCAACTTCTGCTCTTTAGCATGGTTAAAAAAAAAAGTAGGGAAAAATCCAGTTCCACTTTACAGGAGTGTGGATAAATGAAAACTCCAAAAAGTTGTTAGTAGAATTGTAGACTTGTGGGGGGTGGAGCCAAGATGGCAGCTGGAAAGCAGTGATTTGCTGTGAGCTCTCCCCCAGGTCGTTCCAAAAACCTATAAAAATGTCTCTGAACAAATTCTAGAACTGCAGAACCCACAAAACAGCAGAGGGAATCAGGGCTCCAGCCTAGGACAGCCTGGATGGTCACTGGGTAAAGTCTATCACACGGAAGAGGGAGCAGAGCGGAGCAGAGCCCAGCATAAGCCATGCCTGGACCTAGCCCAGCAGAACAGGCACTAGGGTCCTGAATCAATGAGCTGTGGCAGTTGCCAGACTTCTCAACCCACAAACACCAAAGACACCACAGAAGGTTAGCAGGAAAAGCTGCAGGGACAGAGTGAAAGGAGGTTGCGGTTCAGCCACTGCCCTCGGGGCAGCAGGGGTGGTGGAGCTGCAGAACTACAGCTGCAGTTGCTTCTGGCCCCAGGGCCACCTGGTGGGAGGAATTAAGTGGTGGATCAGAGCAGGAGTGCAGAGCCTGCTGAAGATCTCAGTCAGGTCCGGGTTGGCAGTTCTTGCAAGAGGAGGAGTGCTGGTGTGGCACTATAGAAATAGCTCTCAAAATAAAAGGGAAAAATCTCAAGCTTGGGACAAAGTACTCTCTACTCTACAAGTAGTCATACCTGGATGAAAAATTCAGGGGTCAAGTGAGTTGGCTGGGAACATGGCCAGGCAGAAAAAACAGACTCAGGTTCAGACTCAGATTTTTGAATCTTTGCTTGGTGACAAAGAAGACCAAAATATACAGCCAGAAGAAGTCAACAAAGTCAAAGAGCCCACATCAAAAGCCTCTAAGAAAAACATGAACTGTTCTCAGGCCATGTAAGAGCTCAAAAAGGATTTGGAAAAGCAAGTTAGACAAGTAGAGAAAAATTGGGAAGGGAAATGAGAATGATGTGAGAAAACCGTGAAAAACAAGTCAATGATTTCCAAAAGGAGACCCAAAAATACTGCAGAAAAGAACACCTTAAAAAATAGACTAACTTAAATACCCAAAGAGCTCCAAAAAGTCAATGAGGAAAAGAATGCCTTGAAAGGCAGAATTACCCAAATGGAAAAGGAGGTTCAAAGGACCACTGAAGAAAATACTACCTTAAAAATTAGATTGGAGCAAGCGGAAGCTAGTGACTTTATGAGAAATCAAGATATTATAAAACAGAGCCAAAGAGATGAAAAAGTGGAAGACAATGTGAAATATCTCATTGCAAAAACCACTGACCTGGAAAAATAGATCCAGGAGAGATAATTTAAAAATTTTTGGACTACCTGAAAGCCATGATCAAAAAAGAGCCTAGATATCATCTTTCATGAAATTATCAAGGAAAACTACCCTGATATTATAGAGCCAGA
>JAQQSZ010017863.1:0-10703 GCA_028646595.1 Phalanger gymnotis | reverse complement strand
TCTTGATTACCTTTTCATGCTTCTCTTGATTCTTGTGTTTGAAAGTCAAATTTTCTATTCAGCTCTGTCTTTTCACTGAGAAAGCTTGAAAGTCCTCTATTTTATTGAAAATCCATATTTTGCCTTGGAGCATGATACTCAGTTAAGATGGATCTTATATGAAGAAAGGTTGTAGGAGGGATCTAGGGTGGTCAAGTAGTCTGGGGTAAAGAGAGGAAGGGTTTAGGGAGGATCTTGGTGGGACTGGGGTGACTAGGGGAGACTGGCATGAGGTCAGACTCCAAGAATGGGATTAAAGGTGGGAAATAGCTGAAGGCTACTTGGAGATGACAGACCATGGAGGGCTAGGGTAACAGATTTGAGTATAGATATTTTGATAGGATCAAGGTTGGAAAGGGGAAGGGTCGCAATCAGGAGGTAACCAGACAATGGAGGGCTAGGCTAGGCTATTTGGGCATGAAAAGCCAGATCAAGTGGAAAGATTCAAGGTGAGTTCAAGGGGGTTCCCAGAGCCTGAACCCCATCAATATCACCCATCTTCATTCTATCTTCAGAGGAAATACTTGCTCTATCAGACCAGCCCCGCATCATACCAGACCACTCCCAGTCTTGGGCCATCTATCTCCACCTAAACCTGAGCAGATTAAATTAGTTCAGGCCTGGGTTAGAGTTTGACCAGGCTAATAAGATTCAATGCAATCTCATCATCAGTAATGTCCTTCTGAAGGAGACACTGAATTTGTCATGGGGAGGGGTCTGGGGGGGAGGGGGACTCTGAATCTCTAAGACACTGATTACTAAGATTTAAAATCATTTTTCACACACCCTAATACCAAAAAACATGACTAGGTGAGCACTAATATCTCCTGAAAGGCTCTCAATTTCCACAAAATATCATCTTAATGTTGTCTTTCATGCTTTGATATCCCTGAGGCCAGGAGTAAATATTTGAGCAGTCCTGTAAGATCAGATTAATTATTCTATAATAGCTAGAAAATAGCTAAAATTTATATAGCGCTCTAAGGATTGCAAAGCCCAAGCTCCCACTTGGTCTTTGTTTGGGCCCTGATTGTCTCAGAGTGAATGTAAATAGAAATTGTTTCTGTTTTGGCCAGAAACCTGAGGGTCTTCCCCTCCCAGATTGATTTTTTTTTTTTACCTAGGTAATGAGGCCATTCTCTGCCTCATTTCTTATCTAGCCTTAATCAGTGAATGGGCACTGCCTCGGTCAAATTGAGACCTGGGAAAGACCTTAATTTAAAAAGGCCAAGGTTTCCCACTGCATCTCCAGTTGTCCTGATCTATATCTGGCCAGTGGACCCAGATGGCTCCAGAGAAGAAAGTGAGGGTGATTGACTTTGCATAGCCCTCCCTCACTTAAATGCAATTCAGTTGCACTTCATGGTATCACCTTCCTGATGTCATGGTCCTCTTGGAGACAAAAAACAGCAAATATTAACTCGATTTACCCTTACATCCACCCTGGGAGGTAGGTGCTATTATTATCATCTCCATTTTACAAAAGAGTTAATTAAAGCAGACAACAATGAAGTAACTGGCCCAGGGTCTCACAGCACATAAGTATCTGAGGCTAAATTTGAATTAAAGTCTTCTAGATTCCAGACCTAATCTCTATTTTCTTGAACACCTAAATGCCACTTTAGGACATTTATGTTCCTTAGCATAATAGTAGTCTTTGTGAAACAACTCTCAATCGAAGCCCTATATAATGCTACAGAAATGTAAATCTCATGCAAATAAAGAACTCTCAGGACTTTATTTAGAGTGTATCTGCAAGCTTAATAACAACTAGCATTTCTATATTGCTTACTAGGTTCCAGGCACTTTGCAAATGTTATCTTATCAGATTGTCTCTTCAACCCTGGGAGATAGGTCCTATTATTATCTTCATTCTATAGTTGAAGAAACTGATGTGGTAGGTGGCTGTAACTTGTCCAAGATCACACATCTAGTGTCTGAGGCTGGATTTGAACTTGAGTCTTCCTGAGTCTAGGGCCAATACCTCTATCCACCGTGCTATAGACAATACTAATGGTGCTTGAGGTTTATGAAGTATGCAGGGAAGACTAGCACCTCTGGTGTGAGGGTTTGCTGAGCCCTTTTTCAGGGCTACTCATCCACCTTTGGTCTCTACACAGCACTCAACCTTCATCTGTGGCTCCAAGGAGTTGTAGCATTCCCAGTGGCCATACCCTGGTAAACTGTCTCTCTGAAATCCATATAAACCAGGTTAAGGGTAATTGACAGGCCTCTAAACCATTGGTGAGTTAGGGAGGTGTCCATCTCAAGCATGTGAAGACATCTCCCAGTACGATGGTTTGATGAGAACAATTTATTCCAATGGCCATGAAGGCAACTGAAGTAGGCACTGTGGAGCACTTAGAGCTTGATCAAAGACATCAAGGTCATCCACTGCCTGTTAGGTCATTGCCAGCTGTCCTGACTTTTGTCTTACCACTGTACTTACATGATTCTAGAAGAGAGTGAAGCTGATGATTTTCTGCAACTTTACCTCACTTAAATCCAATTCACGCACTAGTCATCACCTCATCATGATGTCATCAGTCCTCTTCAAAAAATGAAGGACAAACATCTACATGCTTGAAATGAGCCTTGTCATTTCTCCTTTCTTTTGTTACAATAGATTTCAGTTGCTCTCACATAGATTTATAATATTTCATTTTGCCCTGAAAACTTTCTCAACAATAATTATTTTAATTAAATGGGGAAAAATGTTCTCCAAAGTGTGGGCTTCCTTATCTCATTAGCAAATAATACTATTCACTGTTTAAATACCTGGTTAATTTCAAAGCAAAAAAGTACCGTGGGGTAGAGAAACTGACCAGAAGATGCAATCTTATACATAATTTCATATGTACAATCTTTTTTGCAGTTGCTGTCTATCCTCAGATCTCAAGAAAAAAATTACACACTATATATGGACCAAATGACTTCATTCATGCATCATCTCTAATTCGTTAACTAACTTATTGAACAAACAGTTATTGAGCATACCCTCTCTACAAGATGCTCTGTTAGGTGCTAAGGAGGATCCACCTCAGATGATTACTAGCTGTATGGCCCAGGGCAGCTCACACAACCTTTCTGGGCCTCAGCTTCTTCAACAATAAAATGAAGGGACTAGATTTAATGGTGTTTAAGGTCCCTTCCAGCTCTAATCTATAATGATCCTATGATCAAAAATAAATCAGACATAGTCCTGATCCCACTCCCGTAAGGAAGGTGTGACACATACACAAATAACTATAATACAAAATTGAATGTGACAAATGTATAATAGATGGAAATCTTTTCTGTCAGAGAAAACTTTATTTATCCTTTCACTTCACTCCTGGGTCATTCCTCACCAGCTGCTAAGGGCCCCTGACCCAGAAACCAACCCCTGAAAATTTTAACCTTTTAATGTCTAGAACTCCTTCCCCCCGCCCCTGTCCCCATGATGATTAGTGGTTATCACAATAGACCTCTATATCTTGGCTTGGGCTCCAGTCATATTTCCCATCACCACTCTGCCCTTTCTTCACCAGCTGGCACCATCATGTGTGTAGCCTCTCCTGCACCTGTTGCCTTTTTCCTGTATGGAATCTTAATCAGTTAAAATCTGTCCCCAAGGGCTCCAATCACCGTATCTGTAATTTCCAAAATCAAAATATGCCTCCCAGGCCACCACTCCCCAATATGTAAGCTCCTTGAGGGAAAGGACTGTCTTTATTTTTCTGTTTTTTCTCCCTAGCACTCAGCATACTATAAGTGCTTAATAAATGCTTTTTAAAATTCGTTCTTCATTTCCCTCTCCTTGCCTTGATTTTAAAATATCACATTCTAGAATCTAAGAAGAAGCTGAGCAAAGTTCACAACTTTATACCTGCTCAATATTTAAAGGTTTGAGATGCCTTGTGAAAGTCCAGAGCTCCCACTGTTTCCATAACAACTGATTCCCCTGAAACCCATTTAAGGGAATAAGGCAATAGAACGACCCCATGTTTTAACGTTTAGTAAAGCTCTGTTAGATATGCAGAGAAAAAGTGTAAAGTTTATGTTGGCCCTGTTTCTATGTTGTATGTCTCATTGAGTAAAACAAAGTTTTTTTTTTTTTCAAAAGCAAGGCAGATGAAGAGACCTGTGGCCCTCTCCATTGGTGTGTATGAGGAGCAGCTGAGGCACAGCTCTACATCAAGAAATGGTATTGAGAATGGCTGATGCATCCTTTATCACTGCAATTTCCACAAGGTTATAAAAGTCATGCTTGGATAAAATCATAAAAGTGCTAAAGCAATGATCTAAGAAATGAATGCAGATAAGCCTTCTCCATCCTAAATTATGAGCAGAGAAATAGAAATAGACACGAGACTACTGGTTCTGAAAAGAAGGATATGGTTTTGCCAGATCTGTGTACAATAAGACAGCAAATCATTTGATGGACATTTCACTTCGAGTCCCCACTGCAGCTGCTGAGAAATCTATCCCTTTAGTATGTAGGGAAATGGGCTGTATTTGGGGCCTGGGAGAAATGGTTGATTCTCAATGTATTTTACAAAAATTTACAAGAGGTTCTAAACTTCCCCATTACTCTTTCTATGAAGTATCTTGATTTTTGAGATAGTAAAAGAGTTGGGATTTGTACTCTGTGTCTTTAAAAGATCATGTGGGGTGGGGGGTGGGGCAATATGATGCCCTTTCTCTTGGCATCCGTAGGGGCCAGAATGCTTTAGCTCTGTTTGAGGCAATTAACTTTTGCCCAGGCTTTTAGAAACTGATAAAACTTGTGCTTTAATGCTCACATGAAAATAAGTACATAATCATGTTTCCAAGGCCTGAAAAATAAGAATATGGCCCCAAAGGCATATAAAAAGAAATTTAACACACTTTCCTCTTTCTTCCCAGGTCCTTCTGGTTTTCATGAGCTGCTTTATTGCTGGCCTAGTAAAGAGAAGGAAGTGGAGATGACTAAAAAGGAGAAGAGGTGGCAGAAGTAAAGGGACTAAATGCATTTTGGGGGATGATTGGAGTGCTAATGATTTCCTAAAAGGCCATTTTATCTTATTTGTTAGGATCAAATATCTTAATTTCTTGACCACCCTCAAGGGAATACAGATTTTTTCATCTGAAAATACATAGTTAAATATGTTAATTGTATTTTTTTTGTTCCATGAATTAAAAATGGTTTTGTCCTCACGATACCCAAACAACCATGAAAAAGAGAATAATTTAGAGCAGCAATCATTTTTGTCTAGCCAAATCTAAACAAGTCTGACTGATTTTTTTTCATGGCTTCTCTGTTGTGTTGGCATCAAAAAGGCCCTTGACTAAAAGTAGAAAGCCATCCAATCATAGGTTTGTAGTTTTAAGAGAACTTAAAAGCCACCAAATCCAACCCCTTCATTTTATAGATGGGGAAACTGAGAAACAGAGTGATTAAATAAGTTGTCCAGGGTCATTCAACTAGAGAGTACCTAAAGCAGGACCTGAACATCTATGTCTTCTTGACACCGAGGCCAATGCCTGATCTTCTCCACCACCTACTTACTAATGATATTTATCTCTCTGTTCCCAACCTCCCTTTCCCATGTCCTTTTCTACCAAATAGTTTTATAGGCATAATACAAGAAAATCATTGTTACAGACTTGTGAAGCTAGAAGGAACCTTAATCATCTACTCTAACCCTGTCATTTTGCAAATGAGAAATCTGAGACCCAGTGACTTGCCTAAGGTCACACAACTAATTAGTGATGGAACTATATCTCCTGATTTTCTGTCCACTAGACTTTTTACTGCATTACCACAGTTCTCATTCTCTTTCATCCTTCTATTCCTACCAAAATCAACTGTCAGGGAACAAAATTAAGTCACTGTCTTTCTACCTCAGGAGCCCTTCATATTTTAAGTCTTCACTTTCCTTGGATGAAATTAATGTTTTAATCTGTAATGATGGATTAATAATTGCCCCTATGCAAGGGTTTTGTCCAAAAGCACACATCTAATTGATGGTAGAACCAGGCCTATAGACAATTGTCAAAGAGATTTCAGGAATAAGTAATCAAATGGGAGGGATATTTCAAAAGATGATGTATAGTGGAGAAGGGGCAGGAATCCTTCAGGGTATCACTGAAATCATAACATATAGATGGCCACTTACTTCAATGATGATAAAGCTTTCTCTGCCTAGAGTCCCAGCTAAAATTCGTGGAATCCTCAATCAGTCAATCTACAAAACACTACACTAAGTACCAAGTGGAGAGGCTGTAATTTTAGCTCCTCATTTGCAGGAAGCATTATGGTTACAGAATTGGACCATTCACTCAAAGAACCATCCGTGCAATTCCTTGCCTCTATCACTCAAAGGGATCCTGTATTCAATGAGTTAATCTAGCCCTTGAATTGAGGAAGAAATTACATATTTTATGAACTAGTGATTTTTTTTTTACATTTATTTGCGATGAATGAAATAAATTAAAAGAAAGTTTCATTAATTCAGACCCCACTAATGTGGAAATTATAGTCTACCTTTTAAGAGATAAGGACTATGATTTCATTAGTATAGAGAACTCCCAAGTGAGAAAAGCCCTTCTACCAATGCAGGTTGGCACCTTCTGGGGCACTGAGTAGATCGGTGTTCGGCTTGAAGTCACACAGGCAATATGTATCAGATAGTACAAAGGATAGAGCTTGGGATTTAGTCATGATGATATGAGTTCAAATTCTGCCTCAGACATTAGCTGTATGGCCCGAGCAGGTCGTTTAAGCTCTCTCAGACTTATCTTTAAAATAATTAGGGCTAGGCTGATTTACCTGACTAATACTTATGAAAGAAGGGATAATAGGACCATAAATCTAGAGCTGGAAAGGACCTTACAGATTATCTAGTCCCAACTAATCCTTTATAGGTAAAGAAACTGAACCTCATAGAAATTAAGTGCCTTGTGCAAAATCATCTAGGTAGTAATTGTCAGAGAAAGATTTTGAATGTAGGTCCTCTAATTACAAATCCAGTGCTATTTCCATTGTAGCAGACTTACCTATCTAATCTCAGGAAAGTCATTTTGTTTCCTAGTTCCTCAGTTTTTTCATCCGTAAAATAAGAGTGTTGAACCACATTACTTCTAAGGTCTTTCCTGGGTAACTAGGTGGCTCAGTGGATAAAGCACCAGGCATGGAGTAAAGAAGATTCATCTTCCTGAATTTAAATCCAGGCTCAGACACTTACTAGTTGTGTAACCCTGGGTAAATCATTTAACTCTGTTTACCTCAGTTTCCTCATCTGTAAAATGAGCTGGAGAAGGACATTGCAAGCCACTCAGTGTCACGAAAACACCAACTGAGGTCATGAAGAGTCAGACATGACTGAAAGGACTAAACAACAGGGTCTCTCCCAGGTCTAGAGGACCTTACACTATAAGCCTACATTTTTTTTTTTTTCTCTAAGTCAACGATTCAGATTTTTCATTAATTCAAATTGGCTTTCTGTCCAATCAGTACAAATCACTACAGATTTCATTCAGAAGGCAAAATCTACAGAATAGTTTCAAAATTCTTAGCAAATTAGATGAAAAGTACATGTACCACAGAAAAGGCAAATGGTTGGGTAAAATACCCCAGTGATTCTCAATAATAGTTTTTTTTTTTAATTTGGGAAAATTTTGATATTGAATTATTCCTGGTTTCATTTAGTGTTAGTGGTAATTGATGAAGCTCCTTGGAGAGATGTGAAAGGGTTCTTTTCTACATGCATAAACTAATCTGTGATCAGAGGTATCCAAACAAAGAAGAGTTTTGAAAGTAACCCATCTTGATATGAGTTTGATATGAGTCATGGTAAGGAGGTATGATGAATGAATCAAATGTTCGAAGTCCTCAATAAAGAAAGACTTCATAACAAGGTGTATATTTAATTAACAAGAAGCCTCAGTATATAGTTGAGTATTCATGACAGTACCACCACAATTCACTTTGGCCAATTGTGTCAAAACTCTCCAGCATGCCAAACAGACAACCTGTTGGAATCAGAAAATCTAAAATCTGGAAAGGAAGGGAAGGAACTCATATACATAATGTGCAGAGGAGCTATACTCAGGGCAAGTCATGCATTTAGAGATAAAAGTCAATACTGTGTCTAGCTATGACAAGCAGCATAGCTCTTCTAAATATAAATAGACACCTAATGTTATCACCCTTGATATCATCCTTCACCTCCCTGGGGCAGTACTGCAGAATGTTAGTTAATGTATTCATTCCAAGGCATTTGCTCAGTACTCCTGACCAAAAAAGAACATTTATTCCATGCAGGAAATTAATGAGAAATGTAGCTTTTCCATGAAGTTCCCCCCAACTATATTCATTCAGTCGTTATCTCTCCCTTTCTCTTTCCCATCCCCCAAAAAGCTTCCATACTTTTCCCTAATTTGAATATTTCTGTCAAGAGGATGCATATCCTTTCAGTTACCTAGGTTTGCAACCTCAAGTTCATCTTCCACTTTTATTTTTTTAATAATATTTTATTTTTCCTCAATTACATTTTGAAACAACTTTTAACAATTTTTTTTAAAGTTTTGAGCTCCAAATTCTATCCATCCCTTCTTCCTGAGACAGTAATCAATTAATCAATATATAAATCAGTAAACATTTACTAAACAGTCTCTACATGCCAGGCACTGTGCTAGGCACTGAGGATACAATGAAAAAAATTAAAACAATCCTTCTGGAATTTTACTTTCTAGTGGGGGAAGCAATGTGTACATATACAAATATATACAAAATAAATATAAGTCTAACTACAAGGTGATTGAGGTGGAAGGAATGTAGTATTAGCTACTGAGGGAATAAGGGCTTCATATAGAATGTGACACTTGAGAAAGAAAATGAGGATTCCAAGAGGCAGAAGTAAGGAACAGGGAGGGAAGTGTGTTCCAGGCATGAGCAAAGGGCAGTACAAAGTGACAGAAACAGGCAATGGAGTATCATGTAAAAGGGACACTAGAAGTGGAGCCAAGATGGAGGAGAAAAGGCAGTGCCATGCCTGAGCTCTCCCCAAAACCCCTCCAAACACCATTAAATAATTCCATAAAATAATTCCTGGAGCAGCAGAACTCACAAAAGGACAGAGTGAAAGTAATTTCCCAGCCAAAGATTTAGAAGGTCAACAAGAGAGATCTGTCTCACTTTGGCAAGTGTAGAGAACAGGCTGTGCCAGCAGAGACCAGGCCCCAGCAAACCAGTAGCAGACCTTAAGGGTCACTGAGTCCACAGCCGTAGCAGAGCTCTCAGTCCACAGATGGTAAAGGGGCCAAATAACTCGTCAGAAGATTACAGGGGTCCCTTTGCTGACATTGGGGGCAAGACTGTTGCTTTGCCCATACTCAGATCTAGGTTATAGTTCTGGGTGGCAGTCCCAGGACAAGGAAGAGTATTAACACAGCAGAGCTTGTGGGCCACAGCGGAGCAGGGACCCTGTTCACAGTTCTAGGGCAGAAAAGAGTTCTTTTGGTCACTCACAGAAGAGAGCACAAGCCAGGAGAGGGGTAAACACCTCTCCATAGATCCTACCACCTTGGAAGAACTAAAAACTTACAGGTTCCTAGAAGTATCTCTGAAAACAGATGCACAAAATCCCTGAAGCTTGAGACAATGCCCCTTCCACCTGGGAAGCAGAGCCCCACTTTAACAAAGAGTTAAAATGGAAACATGAGAAAACCACAGAAAAAAATTCTGAGGATAGAAAGTTACTCTGGTAACATGGATGATCAAAATATATACTCAGAAGAAAATAATAAAGTCAAAACCCCTACATCCAAAGCCTCCAAGAAAAATGCAAACTGGTCTCAGGGAGGGAAGAGGTCAAAAAGGATTTTGAAAGTCAAGTGAAAGAGATGGAGGAAAAATTGGAAAGAGAAATAAGAGCAATGCAAAAAAAAAAAATAACTTTAAAAAGAGTAAACAGTTTGGTAAAGGAGACACAAAAAAAGGAAAGAAAATAATATCTTAAAAAAAAAAGACTAGGCCAAACAGTAAAAGAGGTTAAAAACATGGAGAGAAAAATGCCTTGAAAAGCAGAAATAGCCAAATGGAAAAGGAGGTACAAAAAACTCACTGAAGAAATTAAAAATAGAATGGAGCTGGGGGGAGGAGGGGCAGAGCCAAGACGGCAGCTGGAAAGCAGGGAATAGCGTGAGCTGCCCACCAAGTCCCTCGAAAAACCTATAAAAAATGGCTCTGAAGCAATTCTAGAACTGCAGAACCCACAAAATAGCAGAGGGAAGCAGGGCTCCAGTCCAGGACAGCCTGGATGGTTGCTGGGTGATGTCTTTCATGCACAGAGCTGGGAGCAGAGCAGAGAGGAGCAGAGCCCAGCATGGGCCGTTCAGACCAACCAGACCAGGATCCAGGGGGAGCGGGCCCTAGCGCCCTGAATCAGTGAGCTGTGGCAGTTGCCAGATTTCTCAACCCACAAACACCAAAGACAACAGAAAAAAAACTGTAGAACCCACAAAATAGCAGAGGGAAGCAGGACTCTAGCCTAGGACAGCCTGGATGGTCTCTGTGTACGGTCTATCCTGCATGGAGTGGGGAGCAGAGCAGAGCCCAGCATGGGCGGTACAGACCAACCAGACAAGGAGCCAGGCGGAGCGGGCCCTAGCTCCCTGAATCAGTGAGCTGCAGCAGTTAT